>SKCR01019076.1:0-43882 GCA_019454045.1 Zanthoxylum bungeanum | reverse complement strand
TAAGCGTGAAGCTACCTGAGCGAGTACTAGGACTACATAAGGAGAAATGCTACCTTAAAGAGCATATGTGTTGAAAAAATAAAAGAAAAGAAAAGTTGAAAAAAAGAGACAAGAGACAAGAAAAGAAAAAAAATATCATACCATACTAAGCACAGAGAGGCAATTACATAACATAATTGAGATATCTAGGTTGGTTTGACCCATCGGATCCCAATTTTAAACGAATTTATTGAGTTGGCTTACCTAGGAATCAAGTTGTGAATGAACCTTTACAGACACACACACTGTGAGTCTAGTTTAGATGATTTATTCAAGAACTTGAATTTGAGTTACGTTGAGTTCTTTGAAATTCTTTTATTTCATTCCTAGGCATTCTTTGAGGACAATAATATGTATAACTATTGGGACTGTATCATTTTATTATTTTTTTCTTGATTGCATTGTTTTTGAATGACATTTGTGGGTGTCTTCACTGTAACCATCAACGAGACTATAACTCGTTCCACTAAGAACACCTAAGGGTTTAAAGGCTTGTTGCATACTCTAAATGCAAGCGTGATCCTACGAAAGTGACTTAGATAGTTTAATTTATTTAGTTCTTATTTTATTTCACTTGAATTACTAGGGACTAGCAATAAGCTGGTGGGGGGTTGTGATTAAGTGCATGAAAGTATACTTGGAAACGCCGCTAATGTTAGTGTTCCTAGAACATTCATAGGATCTAATAAGCATGAAAAACAATTGATATGATCATTATAAGGTGCGGAATAAACTTACAATGAGTGATAGAGCTTTAAAAAATTTGAGATCAAGATCTCCAAGATCCAACCTTTTGGATGATTCCAAGCTTTTGAGTAGTTTCCCTATCACCTTTGTTCACTTCCAAAGTGCTATTTTGTTGATTTGAAAAAAAATCCAAGAGAGAAGAGAGTGTTGAAGTTCGGCCAACGCCAACACAAGAGCTTCTAGGGTTTCAAGTTTTTGATTTTGTTAAGTGTTACAAAAGTTGTAGAGATGCCTTTTGTTATTTACCCTTAAGTGAAACCATTTCACCTTTTACCCTAAACTAGGTAGATATGGGTAAATGGTTTTCAAAAACAAAACAAGGTAGTTGTGTGGTGGGAACACCTACCACCATGGGCTCCAAATATTTGAATTCGAAATTCAAATATCTCTACGAACATTTACCGTGGCTCGGTTCTGTTTAATTAAATCCGATTAAACGAACCTTCATCGCTAATAATTAAATCTAATTTAATTAAATGACGATGCCTCGCAAATATATTACGAACGTCGTTCACGAACTAATTCTAAATTAATTCGTTCGTTCGTATTAAAGTCCGACTTTAATCTCGTAATGAAATCCAATTCATTTTAATATATCCGATATATTAATTTTAGCCCATTTGAATAAATTAAATAGAAAAATCAAATTTAACTATTAAATTTATTTTACCGATTAATTCCAAATTAATCGCGTTCTTTCTCTACTGAACACATTTAATCCAAGATTAAATAAAGCCCTTATTAATCTCAGATTAATTTTCTCTCTCTAAATTAATCCCAGATTAATTCTAATTTAAGTCAACTGTCATTGGTGAATCTTTGGGAAGCGACCCAAGAGATCTCTAGATATGTTGGTAGTAAATCCGGTTATCAGACTATCCGATAAAGTGAGTACCTCGTACCACGTGCTAACCAATTTACAAGACATGGTTGGCTTCTAGCAAAGCACCGTGCCTACCCAATTCTCCAGAAATATTCTTACTGGAATATATAATCTATGTCAGGCGTAGAATACCTAGTATCTCGTATTGCGATCCAGTATCAGATGTCACGTGCTAGGCCTGGGGCTGGGATAGTGTCTGCCTCGTACGAAGCACATATCAGATATCAAACAACTAGTCTCTTTGAATCGGATAATCATGACCTTGTCACATTATCCCGATGGTTGCAACACAATAGAGAACGAGTTATGAATCCCTGCGTGATCATCATCTCCATATGTCTGGAGTGATACTTCCATCTTGACATCACATCCAATACACTACGATTCTCGATAAACCTAGTAGAGGCGTACACAGAACCTGTTAAAGCCCTGGATGACCAAAACCAAAGTTTATCGATTGTCGCAAGTATTAGCGATGTAAGTCTCAAGTTAAGACCAAATATATCTACCCTGACGCGGACTCCCATAGACACATATACATACTACCAATGGGATTCCGCGGGGTCTATCCAGAGCAAAGTTGTTTTCCGTACCATCGGTAAAACATAACCTCCTATCGCACTTGCATAAATATCCTATACTTAAACATATGAGAACTATGCAGTTATGCTCTCACAACTCGCACAAGTGCAATACTAGTCTATTCCGCATTATCGATGTCCAGTCTCGATAATACTATGACTAGGGATATTTAATGATTAAACCTTTATGGATTGATACTGTCTCATATCATCTCAACCCAGAACTAATCATATGGACTTTTACCATTTATATATCAAAGTAAATAAATTACGAAATGATAAAAGGCAATTTCAATATTACATAGTCAATTTTGTATAAAAACACAATGTTTTTACAAACAGTGACGTTATGGGTCATAATTGTCTAACAGCTAACTCAGCTTGTTTATCATATATTTAATCTTAATTAGAGTTTATTTTGTGTTTTGTTATTAGGTGCAATGGAACATGAAGATTGGAATAATTACACATATTTTGGGAGGTTACAGACGCATCGGAAGCACGGGAAGAGTTGAATTGCAGAATCAGAGAAACCAAAAAAACTAGCCACGCGTTGCGACAAGCAAAGGCCACATGTCATGACATGGAAGCGTATTCCAGGGTTTTTTTTTTTAGTTTATTTTTATGCAAATAATGCCTCCAGGACTTCTCTATATAACCCAAGTTCGTCCAAAACCCTAGGGAGAGAAAAGAAGAGAAAAATAGAGAAGAAACACACAACAACGAGCCATTAACACAAAATCAATGGAAAAGAATGAAGAACTTTAAGGAAAACATGACGTCTCTCCGATCTATTAAGGTTACATCTCTTTCTTACATGGAGAAATAATCTCATAGGAAAACGAAGGATAAACTCTTGTATTTGATTTCTTATATTTATGTTGTTTGATTCTTAAATTATATTTTTAATATTTAATACAATTGATGTCTATTATTCTTTATTATTTTATGATTTTGAATAACGTTTAATATGATTAATGGTTGTTATTCTTTATTATTTTACGATTTATGAATCCATAAACTGTGTTTTATCACTCCTATATAGATCCACCACTCATGCTTTTCTATGTGTGATTTATGAACCCAGTTGTGACGGGTAAAGTTGTTTTATGTGTTGGTTATCTGCTGTAGTATTACCTGTAGGTATATTATCAACGTTAGATAACTGGTAATGATGACTTTGTTTACTGTTAACATAGAGAAAATAAATCATCAATTACCTTAGAATTTAATATGCTTAGAATTGAATATTTTTCGATTATTGGTTTGGGATGTGAAACCTTCAATTGAGTAATAACAAGAATCAATAACTGGATATAGGAATTTGATATAAGAGGGATTCTCGATGCTTTGCGCCTCTCTTTATTGATATCTTTTACATTTTTCTATTAGTCTTTACTTTAAATTATCAATTCAATCTATCTTTTCATTAAGTTACTACTAAACATTTTTTATTAAGTAAATCAGTCATTATAACCATCTCTCTAAGGAATTGACACCCCAACTATATTACGATAACCGCAAATACCCTTTGGGCATAATCACCCACTAATGCCTATGTTATATGAGAATGACACAATGAAGGATCATTCCATTGTGATAAGATTTATTGAAAGGCTCTGGGTTGGGTACGTCCCACCGGGTATTATGTTATGTGAGATCGATGTTGAGATATATGCTATAAAGCTTCATAAAATGTAAACCGAATTATTTGTTATGAAATAGGAAATGCTTTATTCATTTATCAAAATGTTTGATTTAAATCACATATTTTAATTATCATGTTTACCTTTGATTACTCATGTGCCTTTAGACCTAGTGTTTGAGTGTCATACATTACAAAATTTAAGTCTGAAGTTAGAAATCTAAAATAAAATATAGACACAGCAAATAAAGCAGGTACTTTGTTTGTGGTTTATCTATAGCTGCAGTCCATTCTATAATTATATGACGACATTGATTCGTGATCGTCCCTGTGGTGACATGAGAATGAAGTCACCTTATATGATGTGATCATATAGGACTGGACTCAGCTAGAAATGAATTTCTTATATTATTTTTTATATAAAGAAATTAATATCAATCTACTTGATGGTCATATATGGATTGATCTGAATCCCGAGTGTACTACGAACTCCTGCATGATAGACTATGTCATTTGATTTACTAAGGTGAGGCTGGTGAAGCAGTCCCGACCAATAGCTACGAATTTTGGGGGAGATGGTTTGATGTGTAGCTGGGGATATTTTACATAGATATGGAGTTCACTCATTATGAGAAGTAGATGAGTATCTCCCTTAAGGGTTGATTCAGAACTTAATTGATTAGAGCACTTAAGTCTTTCTATTATGAATAGAAAGATTAATATTCATAATAGTTATGAATAAATTATTCATTTGAGAATCAATGGTACTTAAAGTTAAAAATAGTTAGATTGATATAACAGACATTATGACCCGACTCTAATTATGAGATACTCGTGAAGGGCCAATCTGTATGCAATAACTACATCGATGAATACCGAAGTTGTTCGATTTCTATGACAACTAGAGTTGAGCTTCAGGCTTTTAGTGAAATAACCCGAAGTTAATAATTCGGAATATATAATTAAAGAGGTTAATTAATATTTCGGGATTATTGGAGCTTGGAAATGTAGGTCCATTCGGTCCACATGCTTGTCGATATACTGTAGAAAAT
The DNA here is from genome assembly GCA_019454045.1 of Zanthoxylum bungeanum. Taxonomy (NCBI): domain Eukaryota; kingdom Viridiplantae; phylum Streptophyta; class Magnoliopsida; order Sapindales; family Rutaceae; genus Zanthoxylum; species Zanthoxylum bungeanum. Next base: position 38,935 of record SKCR01019076.1, on the reverse strand, counting down.
TAAATGTAATTGGATATTCTAATTATATACTCACATATATATTTATAAATTATTAATGAGATTAATAATATAATTTGTCACAAATGAAAACTATATTAAATATGTTTAATATAATGTTTTCTAGAATTTTTGATTATGAGATAATCAAGTTATTATAATTATGAAAAAAATATATCATTATTGTGATAATGGTATTTGCATTATCATAGAGACAAACTATTATGACTTGCCATAATGTCCAAGCATTTTGTCTATTAGGTCATACTTAATTGCTTTGTCATTAGTGGTCCACTTCACATGCTTTGGTATGACATTCCACTTGATTGTGTTTGCCAATATCATCGAGTGGCATTAGTTATAAGATATGTTGGCTTTGAAAGAGAATAAAATTTCAGAATTTTTCTCAAGTGTTGATAGGGTTATTGATTACGCCTAAAAATAACTTGCGGTTATCGCAGTATAGTTGGGGTGTCGATTCCTCAGAGAAATGGTTACAGGAACTAATTTACTGAAGCAAAAACGTTTAGCAATAACTTTATTAAAGAAAAGATTAAATTTGTAACTTAAACTAAAGATTATGAAAAGTTGCAGGATTTTATCAGTAGAGATAAATAGCAAAGCATCATGAATTTCTGTTGTATCAACCTCTTGTATTCAGTTATTGATTCTTTTCATTACACAATTGAAGGTTTCACATCCCAAACAATAATTGGAAGATATTCAATTCTACTCATATTAAATTCTAGGGTAATCAATGATTATTTTCTTTATGTTAACAGCACACAAAATTTATCATTACGAGCTATCTAACGTTGATAATATACCCGCAGGCAATACTGCAGCAGAAGACCAACACAATAAAATTACTTTACCAATCACAACTGGTTTCACAAATCACACATAGAAGAAGCATGACTGCATCTATATGAGATTTGACAAAACACAATTTTTGGGCTAATAAATCGAAGGATAATAAAGAATAACAACCATCAATTTTATTAAACGTTAAAAGGTTCATTCAAGAATCAACAACATGAATATAAAAAGTTTAAATACATAAGTTCATCCTTAGCTTTGCCTAGGAGATTAGTTCTCCATGGAAAAAAGAGATACAACCTGAATAGATTTGAGAGACGTCATGATTTTCTTGAAATTCTTCGTTCTTCCTCCTATGAATTGTGTTTTTGGCTCTTTTTGTGTGTTTTTCCTATATTTCTCTCTGATTCTCTCCTCCTCTAGGGTTTAGGACGAAGTTGGATTTATATAGAAAAGTCTTGAAACCCTAAATTGCATTAAAAACACACAGCACAAAATCCTGAAATCGCAGTTTCACATCGCGACGTGCGTCGCGCGTCTTGAAGCACCAGAAGCTATAAAGGATGCTACAATTGACTAGATCTCCTCGACTAGATGCAAATCGATATATTATGGGTCTCGTAACTCTTTCTAAATCAAAAGTTATAGCCTTTTTAAATTTAGTGCGCGACTGATGCTCTTGCGTGCGTCCGATACGTATATTAGGCTCTGAAACATGTTCAATTGCTCTATTCTCCTTGATCTATAGCTTTCTATTAACAAAGCACAAAATGACTCTAATTAAGATTAAAATATATGATAATAAAACTGAGTTAGCAGTGTTTTAAGTATACTTTCGTGCACTTATCAGTTATATAGAGAATCAAAATCTAGAATTTTTTTTCCTCAAGTGTTGAGAGAGAAAAAAAGAGTGAGCAAGAAGTTCATCTTATTCATTCTTTCTTTCAAATCCAAAAGGAATAGGGAGAGAGCTTCTTCCAATTCTCAAGTGATTAATTTAATTCTCTCAAGTGTAAAAGGAAATCGAAAGAAAAAAATTGTGATTCTTTTAAAGCCAAAAGGAATAGGGAGAGCGCTTCTTCCAATTATCAAGTGATTAATTTAATTCTCTCAAATGTTGAAAGAATGAAAAGAAAAAAATTATAACAAAAATTTTCTCTAAATAGTTTAAAGAATAAATTTTATGAGTGAAGTCCATTTTTCGATTTGTTGGTAACGAGTCATAGCATGGAAGATCGAGTGATAGATTCTAACAACGGATCTCAAGGAATACACATTCAAAATAGAAGCAAATCCATTCACCAAGGGTGGTGATATTCTGTTTAAATAAAGGGAGAGGGAAAAAATATTTTCAAGGTCGATCCCGGAGCCTTAAGCATTTCCGATGCGCTAGGGAAAATATTTCCCACAATTGGCATCAAGAGCGACGTTGAAAACTGTTCTTAATCCTTCTATTTTTCAATTAAAAGTTATATTTTAATGGTTTATATGAGATATAAATTATTAGTATACATGTTGTGATTAGTAAGCACAATTTTAATGTTCATGTGATGAATGTTTTTGATTCATGTGATGAATGTATTGCATTTATCATTTTTTTTTGCTCTTACTTTTGGTATTGGAAATGTAAGGCCATAAGGTCATATTCTTTCAAGTGTTGTAAGTTTAATTCCTATGTAAAAATTCAAGTTGTAAAATTATTTGTAACTGGGAGAGCTGATACCGCGAAGGACTCAAATCGAACCGATGCCGCAAAAGACTTAATAACATACCATGGAGTGAGATTTGAAGACCAATGAATGCCTTGGATTATATTTGTACTAATTAGATTAGTTTAGAAAAATAAGATCTTGTATTAATTAGATTAGTATAGAAAAATAAAAGCCCGTTCAATGCAATTTTGATGTTTTGGTTTTTTCTTCCAGACTTGGAAAAATGGGTCGCGTCGTGATGCTTAGATGTATTTGCTTTTTGTCTAGATCTGCACCACGTCATGACATTAAGTGTAGGACACAGAAATCGATGATGCTGTTCTAGGCTCGCGGCCTAGTCGGGAGTACAGAGTAGCCCACGGGGGACTAAATCGGAGAATAATGGAATCGTCACCCAGTGTGAACTGGGAAAATAATTTAAGGCCGCACTCACCCCTCGCAAGGGAAGACCTCAAACTGTTGGGTTCTGAATGGTCCCTTACTTATGCCACTTGTAATGAAAGGATTTGTGCAATAATTTAACCAAGTCTACGCAACCTATATATGCGAGAGTAACCTACGTATAAGTTTACATACAACCTATGTCTAAGTTCGCATGCATAAAAGTAAAACCTATATCTAAGTTTGCATGCATAAAAGTAAGTCGGCATAACGGTAAGCACGCAATCACATGAACGTATTGAATCGATAAAATGACAATAGAAATAAATAATAACATAAACGTAGAAGAGATATAATTAAGTTCCTAATGCGAAAGAAATAAATAAATCATGCTTGAAAATAATATGCTAAATGACTAAATCATGTATAAAAATAACATACTAAACAACTAAATCATGCATAAATACAAGGTTGGATAAAACAGAATACATGTGTCTCTCAAGCGGAACGTGAAATTATATCCCGAGTGTAGACCGCAATATCGTCCATTTGGATTCGGCTACGGAATTTATGTCATGATTTCCATCCGATATACCGCAAGAGATAACACATATTTCATTCATCCCATAGCCATAGCACATATTAACCAACAATACTCATGCAAAGAAACATTAATAAATAACAGAAAAAGAATGAGAATAAACAAAAAGGTGCCCTCAGGTCTAACATCTTAAGCGTCTCTTGTAAGTACGTTACGTGGTTGTCGGAAGGGTTGATGCTTCGCGGATTTTCTGATTTACTGGTTCGTTATTTTCCTTCGTTGCTTCATTATTTTAGGCTACTGTTTTCTCTAATTTGGGCTGCTATTTTTGCTGTTTTTACCGCTATTTTGCTACTTTTACCGCTATTTTACTGTTTTGTTTCACGACAATGGGGCTGCTTCTCTGGGTGCTTTGGGCGTGAATGTCTTAAGGAGAGAGAGGAGAGGCGTGAATGCTAGGCTAGTTTGGATTGAGTTGAAGGCAGTTTGGCGTGAGTTAAAGGCAGTGAATGAGAGAGAGGGAGTAGAGAGAGGTCGTGAGGTTCTTAGAACATTAGGGTTTATTTCTTCTTTGTGAGTGGAGCTATGAGCCTCAAGGGTTTGGTTTATTCTTCTTTTTATAGGCAAAGTTTGGGGTTTACCTTATACGGGTAGGAAAACCTATATTGTGTAATTATGAGGGAATATTTAATTTGTGTGTCATAAGGAAATGATCTCTTTAATTTAGAAAGGTAATTTGATTTGATTTTATTTATTTAGTTTAGGAATGTGATTTAATTTAATTAGGAAGGTAATTGATGAGATTTGATTTGATTCTTTTAATTTGGGAAGATGATTTATTTGGATTTCAACATGTGTTTAATATGTGGATTTGTTGTTTTGGAAGGGGATGGGCGTAAATTAGAGGCTTTTTGGTGGGCTTGGTGGTGTGTGGGCTTGGTGTGTGGTTTTGCGGGGGTTTGGGTCGAGGATAAATTTTAAAACAGAGATCTAACGAGCAAACTCGAAGCTAAGAAAACTAATTAAATCTAACAAGGGGTATCAATTTCTAACTTTTTCCCTCCGACGTTCGTTTCCCGCGACTTCCAAAACTTAAAGAGGAGTGCCTCCGTACGAGACTCATCATCGGGACTTACATGCAAAAATACAGTGCCTACACTAAGTAAGTTTCGTCACGAGGTGGATACTTGATGTTTCAGTGTCGCGATGCTAAACAATTTACATCGCGATGCCGATCAAAGTTTACATTCTGCCTCGGATTTACACTACTATGTGTCACGACGCCTAATTGGTTATATGAATCTTTTTTAAAATATTTGAATAACATGTCATATAGTATTGGGTGCCTACTCTTACATTTTCACATGTCATAACATGTTTAGATACATGATATTCTAGTCATAAAATGTGATTTTATGCAATTTAAGAGTTAAATTGGAATATGATATGGATAAAAACAAATTAATAAGATTAATTAGTGTGATGGTTTAAAATTGAAAATTCAAAAGTTAATACTTATGGACCTTGTAAGTGCATTATGTTTTTCTTAGTATATCAAATGAAAACCCGGACGTAAATTCCATAACCGATTCCGAATGGACGGTAGTGTGGTCTGCACTCAGGATACAATTACATGTGCCATTGAAATTTATAACACGCTTATATTAATTAAAAATTTTAATTAAAAATTTTCCTTTTGTTGATTTCTAAATTTTAAACCTGTTAGTGAGCTAATATTTTAAGTATTAAAATAAATTATGTCACTAAATCAAACTTAATTAAATTACTTTAATTAAGTAAAATATTAGTTAAGACTAATCAGAATTAGTGAATAAAATTTTAAGAGTTAAAATTGGTTAGATCACTAATTATCCACTAGTATTAATTATGTTATATTTTTAGCCACGCATAATCTAAATAAATTAGATACTAGTGTAATAGAAACCTTAAACTCTAAAATAGTGAGTGAGAGAATGATATTTCATAATATATCTCGCGATCTCTGATGTTAGTCCGAAAACGTGAGATTCAAAAGACGCCTCGAGACAACTTTGTTTTCATCCTCTACGGATGATATCCATTTTTGGTCAATGTGAGGTTTGGATTCTGAGAGGATATGAACTCTACATGTATTTGGTGAACCGACCTACCTTATGACAACACTTTATTAGTTAAGTTCAAGGATTTTGAAACAACAGGTTACACTCACAAAAGAATGATTAATTTGTTAATCAAAATTCCATGATCAAATCAAATAGTGGTTGGTTAATATATGAATAAGAGTTATTCCCACATATATTAATCAATTGAGATTGTCTTGATCTATCATGTAAATACTTGACCTACCCTACATCGGCACTTATGTGTGAGATGATAGATTTATGTGGCATATTATTTTTTTAAGGTTTCCGGTTCATTTTACATGATTCATGCATATTGTTTAAATTTTATGCTAAATGATTTTAATATGCGGTGAATGAAATTTTGAATGTATGTTTATTATAACATTTATCAACCATTTTCTCGATATTTCCATACTTCCTAAACAACAAATATATGAGAGATAGTTACGTTACAAGAAAAGTAACATAACATCTGTCATGGTATTTTGAAGACCTTAAATTTATTCTGAAGGAGGAGTGTCCTCCAGATTCAAGCTGTATGTGATACTTACCAAAGGTGGGTATGACTAATGAGAAGACCCAATGCTACTTGCTAGCAGAGATGTATAATGTTATTGCTGCAAAGCGTGAACCAATGGTTATAACATCTATAATGATGTAGTCATTGCAAGACATGTTCAGATACCCTTCATAGTGGTAACTTCATGACGAATTTATCCCAGTGATGAACACGAAGATGAAGAACGAGACATCCATCCAAAAGAATGTCTTGAAGATAATGACCCACTTTAATACGGCCACTCCATAACAATATGACCATGATAATGAGATCTCTTTTGAAGAGTTTTCTGTAGTTTGAGAGCAACTATGTTATGAACAAGTTAAGTTTCACTCTAACATAACTGCTAAATGAGTTCACCTATTTGGAGTCCATGCTGATGGATCCTCGTAAGCCTAGTGGAGAGGTAAGTGTTGTCGAGACTTTCAAAACTGGAAAGAAGAGAAAGAAATATTATGAAGACAAATGGTACAACTACTTGGTACATGAAAAGACCTTGATGATAGTAACTTTACCATAAGATTCAGGACATGTGATGTTGTTTCAGTAAATGCAGTGGGAGTTATCAGTTTTCAATTTTCAAATAAAAATTATTTGAATTTAAATAAAATATTTTTTATTATTTTTTTATGTTTTCAAAACTATTGCATGATGGTTTCCATTTTATATAATAATAATAGTTATTATTTCAAAATTTAGAATGCTAATATGCAAAGGAAACTAGAGAGAACTTGTATGTGTTAAAACTTTTAACACATAGCTCACTGCTTAATACTGAGATATTTAAGGTTGAACAATCCAAAACTAAATGACAAATGATTTCTCATGATAACACATATAAGTGCCATCTCAGACTTGACCATATTAATCTTGACAAGACAAACATATTGGTAGAAATTGGATCTTTAAGTCAGTTAAAGGACCGCAACTTATCAATCTATGAGTCTAGCCTAAAAAGGTAATATGACCAATAGATATTTTATTCGAAATAGGCTAAGAGCCAATTAATCACTAAGTGATTATGAATATTTCGTCATATTTGTAGATGGTTATTCTAGATATGTATGTGTTTACCTAATGTAGCATAAATCATGTACCTTTGAAAAGATCAATGAGTATCATGCTAAGGTTGAGAACCGATAAGTTAAAGATTTCAAAATTTTACGATCAGATTATGAAGGAGAATACCTTGATAAGATTTCGAGGAATTCTTAGTTGAGCATGAGATAATATCCCAACTCGCAACACCTGAAATACTATAGTAAATGGTGTTACAGAAAGAAGAAATCAAACCTATTAGACATGATGAAATCAATTGACAGTTCATTATCCAGTTCTTTTAAGGGTATACATAACATACATCAATATATATCCTTAACGTAGTTCCATCTAAGTCTATTCCTAAGACACCCTTAAAATTATAGAATCATCACAAAACTAGTTTGTCACATTTCAGCATATGGAGGTGACCGACGCATATGATGAAAAACAAGACTATAAAATTGGAGTCGTGTTTAAGGTGTGCCTATTTGTAGGCTATCCTAAAAAAGACTATGGTTGGATTCTTTTATAGTCTAGGAAGAGATCAAAGTGTTTGTATTTCTTGAAGATGACTATATGAAAGAATTCATACCTCAAAGTAAATTGGTATTTAAGTAGTTACTTTTTAGTTAGACCAATACATCATCAACAACAGTTGTTAAAAATTATAATAACGTAACACCTTTGACATCTGAGCATCAGTTATAGTAATATCATGAGAGTCTACCACCTAAACACAGTGGGAGGGTTGTGTGACAACCTGATCACCATCTAGAGATTGGAAAGGCAAAATTTTTCAACCCTAGTATTGATATAAATGATCCATTGACCTATTATAGTGTAATGGATGATTCTGAAAAAAAAAATGGCTCAAAGCAATGAATCTTGAGATAGAGTATGTTTCTTCCAACTCAGTCTCGTATCTTTTAAGTCAACCTGATGAGGGTAAAACCTATAGGTTATAAATGAATCTACGAGAAGAAGAGATTAGTAGATAGGGGGATATAGACCTTCAAAGTTTGTTACTGGAAAATGGTTATACCTAGAAAGAGAAAGTCGACTAAGAGATGATTTTCTCGCCAATATCCATGCTTGGATCTATTCAATCCATGGCCACATATTATGAATATGAGATATTCCAGATGGACGTCAAGATAACATTCTTGAATGGTAGTCTTGATGAGAACATCTATATGGTGCAACCCGAGATATTTGTTGCCTAAGATCAAGAGAAAAAGGTTTGCAAGCTGCAAAGGTCTATTTATGGACTAAGAAAACATCTTGATCTTGGAAAATAAGATTTGATGCAATGATCAAGTCTTATGATATTGAGCAGAATGCCGATATGCCTTGTATATATAGGTACGTCATTGGCGGTAAGGTAGTTTTTCTCGTATTATATATCGATGATATTTTACTCATTGAGAATGTTGTACAAGTATTATCATAGGTAAAAATCTGGCTAACTAATCAATTCCAAATAAAAGATTTAGAAAAGCGATTTGTATATTTAGGATCCAGATTATTTGGGATGACAAGAAATTATTGTTAGCTATGTCTTAGGTATTTTATATCGACAAGTTTGTTGTGCGATTTTGGATGCTGAATTCTAAGAAAGGTAATTCACCTTTTCGACATGGAATTCACTTGTCAAGGAATAGTTTCCTAAGACACCTCAAGAAGTTGAAGAGATGAGAAATATCCAACATATTTTTGTTTTTGGAAGTCTCATGTATTTTGCTATGAGCGGACATCAGTTCTATTGTGGGAGTAGTAAGTAGTTTTTAGTTTGACCCAGAATTAGATCAGTAGGTGACTGTAAGGCATGTTCTTAAATACCTTAAAAGAATGAGAGACTATATGTGTATATATTCTGAAGAGGATATGATCCTTAAAGGATATACAAATTCTGATTTTTGAAAGGACTTCGATTCTAGGAAATCAACATCCGAATTAGTATTCACCATAGACGGTGGAGACATAGTATGCAGGAGTATAATGTAATCTAGTATTGCGAACTCCACCATGAAGGCTGAGTATGTAGCAGCTTGTGAAACAGCTAAGGAAGCAGCATGACTCCATAAATTCTTGGAAGATCTGGAAGATGTTCCAGACATGGATAAACCCCTCATAGTTTTATTGCGATAATAGTGATGCATGGGTAAATACAAAGATCCAAGAAGCCACAAGAGATGAAAGAATATAAAGAGGAAATGTCATCTCATTAAGGGGATGTTACAGATAGTATTCTGCAGAGAATCTAGCTGATCCATTTACAAAAGACCTTGATGGCTAAAGTATTTAAAGGAGTGTCTAAGATTGCATGACATGTCCCATTTATTCTAGTGCAAGTGGTATATTGTTGGGATATATGCCCTAGATCTTCATGTAATGTAAACATAATTATTTGTTATGAAATAGGAAATACATTATTCATTTATCAAAATGTTTGATTTAAATCACATATTGTAAATTATCTTTTTTACCATTGATTACTCATGCGCCTTCAGACTTAGTGCATGAATGTCATACACAAAAGGATTTAAATATTAAGTTAGTAATCTAAAATAGTCCATAGAGAGCAAACAAAACGGGTACTTCATTTTCGATTTATCGATAACTGCAGTCCATTCTATAATTATATGGCGATCTTGATCTGGGATCGTCCATATGGTGACATGAAGATGAAGGTACTTATATGATGTGATCAAATAGTACTTGACCCAGATAAAAATGAATTCTTATAATATTTGTTATATAAGGAAATTTATTTCAATATACTAAATGGTCATATGTGGATTGAACTGAATCCTGAGTATACTGGGAACTCCTGCAGGGTAGGTTATTTCCTTTGATTTAATAAGGTGAGGTTGGTAAAGCAGTCCCGACCAATATCTACGTATTTTGAAGACGTGGTTTGCTGTATAGCTGGGGACGTTTTATATATATATATATAAAGTTCACCCCTTCTTGCAAGAAGTAGAGGAATATCTTCCTCAAGAGTTATTGCGGTACTTCAACGATTAGAGTGCTCAAGTCTTTTTATTGAAAATATTTAGGGGGTCTAGGTGTTGGGTTTCTAGGTTAATCCCAAGATCAATATAAGAATAGAAATAGAATGAATACTCATAAGAAGTATGGCGGAATCATACTTACAAAGATCGGCTTTGAGATGTGTTGAGAAGCAAAATGAACTCCAAGATCCCTTTGAGAATTCGGCCAAGATGGAACTCCAAGCTCCAAACTTTGTCTTTTGATTCCAAGCTCCAAGGTTGGTTTCCCTATCACCTTGTATTGATTCTTGAAGGTGCTAGCTTTAGGATGATTTGCAACAAATCTTCATATCTTCTTCCTCTTTGTTCGGCCAAGAGAAGAAATGAAATGGAGAGATTTTTGTTTTCCAAATAGGCGTGAATAATATGAATGAGAGAGAGAGTGATTTGGTTTTGTTGACTTGAATTTTGATTTCAAAAAACAAAATCATTTACCAAATGTTTGGTAAAGGTCAATAAAACCCACCATCAAGTCAACTTGTGTGTTAAACAAGTTATCACCATGCCTTCACCTAAACCCATCACTCAAAGCAACTTTAAAGTGACAAGTGATGTGACATGTGGGCCCCACTTGATTTGAAATCTGAGTGGGCCAGCAAACACTCTCGGGCTTGGGTTCGCTAATTCCGAATTAACGAATTTTCCGTTGCGACGTAATTAAATCAAATTTAATTAAATAATTATGCAAAGCAAAATTACTGTTCACATCGCAAGCGAATTAATTCTAAATTAACTTGTTTGCCCGAATTAAAATCTAATTTTAATTCCGCGTAGAAATCTAATTTCGTTTAATATATCGAATATATTATTTTATCAATTAATTCCAAATTAATCGTTTCTCTCTCTTCAAATAGTATTTTATCCCAGATAAAATCTCTCCGCTATTAATCCCAGATTAATTAAGTTCGAATCATACGTCATCGGTGAATCTTCGAGAAGCGACCCAAGAGATCCCTGGAAATATTGGCAGTAAATCCGATCGCCGGACTATCCGAACACGTACATACCTCGTACTACGTTTTTACCGATTTACAAGACATGATTGGCTTCTAGCAAAGCACCATGCCTTCTCAATTCTCCAGAAATATTCTTAATGGAATATACGATCTTTATCAGGCGTAGTAAACGTAGTATTGCGTATAGCGATCCTGTATCGGATGTCACATGCAAGGCCTAAGGTTGGAATAATGTATATCCCGTATGAAGCATATATCAGATATCAAGCAACTAGTCTCTTTAATCGGATAATCATGACTTAATCATATTATCTCGATGGTTGCAACATAATAGAGAACCAGTTCTGTATCCCTGCGTGATCATCATCTCCATATGACTGAAGTGATACTTCCGTCTTGACATCACATCCAATACACTACGATTCTCAATAAACCTAAAAGAGGCGTACACAGAACCTGTTAAAGTCTTGGACGACCAAAACTAAAACGTATCGATTTTCACAAGTACTAGCGATGAAAGTCTCACATTAAGACCAAATATACCTACTCTGATGCGGATTCCCATAGACACATAGTCACACTACCAATGGAATTCCGTGGGTTCCATCCAGAGCGAAGCTATTTTCGTACCATGGTAAACACAATCTCCTACCGCACTTGCATAAGTATCATATACTTAAATATATGAGAACTATGCTGTTACGCTTCCATAACATGCACAAGTACAATACTAGTCTATTCTGCATTATCGATATCCAATCTCGATAATACTACGACTAGGGATGTTTTAATGATTAAATCATTTTGAATTGATATTGTCTCATATCTTATCAATTCGTAACTAATCATAAGGACTTTTACTATTTTTATATCCAAGTAAATAAATTACAAAATGATACAAGGCAATTTCCATTGCTATATAGTTAATTTGTACAAAAACCACAATGTCTTTTACAAATAGTGACGCTATGAGTCATAACTGTCCAACACTAGGATTACATGACATATCCTATTTACTCTAATACAACTGGGAGATTATTGGGATATATGTCCTAGATCTTCATGTAATGTAAACAGAATTATTTATCATAAAATAGAAAATACATTACTCATTTATCAAAATATTTTACTTAAATCACATATTGTAAATTATCTTATTTACCATTGATTACTCACATGCCTTCAGACTTAGTATATGAGTGTAATACACAAGATGATTTAAGTCTGAAGTTAGTAATCTAAAATAGTCCATAGAGAGCAAACAAAGTAGGTACTTTGTTTGTAAGTTATCTATAGTTGTGGTCCATTCTATAATTGTATGACGATCTTGATCTGAGATTGTCTATGTGGTGACATGAAAATGAATGCACCTTATATGATGTGATCATATAGAACTTGACCCAGATAGAAATGAATTTATTATAATATCTATTATATAAATAAATTCATTTCAATATACTAGATGGTCATATATGGATTGATCCGAATCCTGCTTGTACTGCGAACTATTGCATGACAGGCTATATCCTTTAATTTACTAAAGTGAGATTGGTGAAGCAGTCCCGACCAATAGCTACGTATTTTGGGGATATGGTTTGGTGTGTATCTGGTGACATTTTACATATATATGAAATTCACTCATTCTTGCGAAAAGTAGATGAGTATCTTTCTTAAGGGTTGATTCGATACTTGAACGATTAGAGCACTCAAGTCTTTCTATTGCGAATAGAAAGATTAATATTCATAATAGTTATGAATAATTTGTTCATTAGAGAATCAATGGTACCTAAGGTTAAAGATAATTAGATGAGTATAACAGACATTATGACTAGGCTCTAATTATGAGATACTCGTGAAGGGCCAATCTGTATGCAATAACTATATCGATGGACACCGAATTTGTTTAGTTTATATTTTCCATCTACAATAATGAGATTTCAGCTTCGGATTTTCAGTGGAATAATCTGAAGTTAATAATTCGGAATATATAATTAAAAAGGTCAATTAATATTCTGGGATTATTGGAGCTTAGAAATATAGGTCCATTTGGTCCCCGTGATAACTCGATATACTGTAGCAAATTAAAAATAATTGGATAGTGTAATTATATACTCACATATATATTTATATATTATGAATGAGATTCATAATATAATTTGTCACAAATGAAAACTATATTAAATATGTGTAATTTAATATTTTCTAGAAATTTTTATTATGAGATAATCAAGTTATTATAATTATAAGATAATTATATCATTATTATGATAATGGTATTTGCATTATCATATAGACAAACCATTAGGGCATGCCATAATGTCCAAGCATTTTGTCTATTAGGTCATACCTAATTGCTTTGTCATTAGTGGTCCACTTCATATGTTTTGGTATGGCATTCCACTTGATTGTGTTTTCCAATATCATTGAGTGGCATTAGTGGCTTAGTGATAAGATATGTTGGTTTTGAAAGAGAATAAAATTTTAGAATTTTTCTCAAGTGTTGAGAGGGTTGTGTAGAGAATCAAAATCCAGAATTTTTTTTCCTCAAGTTTCGAGAGAGAGAAAAAGAGTGAGCAAGAAATTCATTTTATTAATTATTTCCTTCAAAAGCCAAAAGAAATAGGGAAAGAGCTTTTTTCCAATTCTCAAGTGATTAATTTAATTATCTCAAATGTTGAAATAATAAAAAGAAAAAAATTTGTGACAATAATTTTTCTCTAAAGAATTTAGAGTATAAACTTTGTTAGTGAAGTCCACTCTTCGATTTTTTGGTAACGAGTCATAACGTGGAAGATCGAGTGGTAGATCATAACAACGGATATCAAGGAATACATATTCAAAACAGAAGCAAATCAATTCACCAAGGGTTGGCAATATTCGGTTTAAATAAAGGTAGAGGGAAAAATATTGAGATATATGCCCCAAAGTGTAATATAATATGTAAATGAGATTTTATTTTTAGTAATAGACGATGCAGTTATTCATTTATTAAAATATTGATTTTAAAGTTACATATTATAAATTATCATGTATGTCATTGGATACTAAATGTACTTTCAGATTTAGTATATAAGTGTTATATACAAGCGGATTTTAATATGAAATTAGTAATTCTAAATAGTCCGTAGAGAGTAAACAAAGACGAGAACTTTATTTGTGATTTATCTACAGCTACGGTTAGACCCGGCCAACGGTTCGGTTTGGTTCCGGTTCCACAACCACAAGTGTGGAACCGAAACGAAACCGAATAATTCCAGTTCGGTTACGGTTCCTCTTCTGTTTTATTTAAATTTTAATAATAAATTTTAAAAAATAGAAGAAATTCTATACCAAAATGACCCTTTAATCATAATGTTTTTTAGACTATCACATAATTTTTATAATTTTTTTTGATATAGAATATTTTTATAGCCAACTCTTGGCTAGTGCTTTCCTCATATAAGCGATGTGGGATATTTGTTACTTGGCTATTGTGTCCCATATCGCTTATATAAAGAAATCAATAACCAAGAGCTGGTTATAATAATGATGTGGGCATTCATGTTTTAGTATTGAAATTTTAAATCTCATTATTATTTCTCTAAAAATTATTATTAATTTTTTTTTAAAAAAAATCTAGAAAACAGTTTTAGGATTCCAAGCTGTTGGGGGAACCCGGTTCCAACTAGAACCTTACGATTCCGTTTGGAATCGTTGGAATCGGTTAATTACGAAACTGGAACCTTAGCTAGGTCTAGCTGTTGTCCATTCCATATTATATTACGACTTTGATCCAGGTTCGTTCATGTGGTGACATGGAAATGAAGACACCTAATATGATGCGATCATATAGGACATGACCAAGACATAAATGAATTTCTTTCAAAATTCGTTAAACAAATAAATTTGTATCAGTCTAATAGATGATGAGTGTACTACGAATTACTGCATGGCAGAATTTGTCATTTGATTTACAAATGTGAGGTTGGTGAAGCAATCCCGACCAATAGCTATGTATTTTGGGGAAATGATTTGGTTTGTGGCTAGGGATGATAAATATGGAATCCACTCCGTCTTACGAGAAGTAGATGAGTATCTTCTTAAGGGTTGAATGGTTAGAAGGCTCAAGTCTTTGTATTACGAATAAAAAGATTAATATTCATAATAGTTATGAATAAATCATTTATTAAAGGAATCAATGGTACTTATGACATAAAATAATTAGAGAGGTATAACAGATATCATAAATATTGGAAAATTATGACCCATAGCGTCACTAATTGTACAGATCATTGTGTTGTTGTACAAAGTAACTATGTGACAGAGGAGATTTCACTCTTATCATTTGTGATTAGATCACCTAGATATATAAATGATGAGAGGTCTCTATGATTTGTTCCTGGACGGAGAATGATATGAGACAGTATCAGTCCACGAAGGATAAATCATTAAATATCCCTAGTCAGAGTATTATCGAAAATGGACATCGATAAATACGTAAAAGACTAGTATTGCACTTGTGCGCGTTGTGAGGGCATAACGGCATAGTTCTCATATATTTGGGTATATGATACTCATGCAAGTGTAATAGGAGGTTGTGTTTCACCAATAGTACGGGAAACAGCTTCGCTCTGGATAGACCCCCTCGGAATTCCATTGGTAGTATGACTATGTGTTTATAGAAGTCCGAAATCAGGGTAGGTGTATTTGGTCTTAACCTGAGACTTGCACCGCTAACACTTGCGACAATTGATATACTTTGGTTGAGGTCGTCCAGGGCTTTAACCGATTCTGTGTACGCCAATGCTGGGTATATTGAGAATCGTAGTGTGTTGGGTGTGATGTCAAGACGGAAGTATCACTGTAGTCATATGGAGATGATGATCACGTAGGATACGAAACTTGTTCTCTTAAATGCTCGAGCTATCGGGATATTATGACTAGGTCATGTTTATCTGATTATAGAGACTAGTTGCCAGACATCCGATATGTGCTTCGTACTGGGCAGACATAATTCCAGCCCCAGGCCTAGCACATGACCATCCGATACTGGACATAAATACGCAATACTACGGTATACTACGCTTGATATAGATCACATATTCCTATAAGGATATTTCTGGAGAATTGGGTAGGCATGGTGCTTTGCTAGAAGCCAAACTTGTATTGTAAATCGGTATAAATGTAGTACGAGATACTTACGTGTTCGGATAGTCCGACGATCGTATTTACTGCCAATATATCTAGGGATCCCATGGGTCGCTTCCCGAAGATTCACCGATGATGTACGACTCGCACTTAATTAATCTGGGATTAATTAGAATAGAGAGAAAATTAATCTGGGATTAATTACGGAGATATTTTATCTAGGATAAAATATTAATAAAAGAGAGAGAACGATTAATTTGGAATTAATCGATAAAATAATATATTCGATATATTATACGAAATTGGATTTCGACGCGGAATTAAAATTAGATTTTAATTCGGGCGAACGAATTAATTTAAAATTAATTTGTTAGCGACGTGAATAGTGATTTCACTAGGCATAATCGTTTTATTACGTCGTGACGGAAAATTCGTTAATTTGGAATTAGCGAACCCGAGCCCGAGTGTGATTACGAGCGCATTGGCATTTCGAATTCGAATGCGGCACGCAAGTTACATCAAGTGTCATATCATTAGTCATATCAAACGTCAAATCAATTGTCACTTTGAGTGATGTGACTTGACAACATGTCACTTTATTAAAGTGATGTGAGTTGATGTGCATAGTGAAAGGTGATTGAAAAGGCATTGATGGGCTTTTGCTTTTTTGACTTTTTGGAAAATGAAATTGATTTTATTTATTTGTTTTTTTTTTAGAAAATAAAATAAATATATAAATGAAACATTTTTCCTTCTCTCTCCTCACCACTTTTACGGTTTCTAGTGAAACCATTTTCCCTATTTTTTTTCTCTTCTTCTCACCCACGGCTTTGTGCCTTCTTCTCCTTCTTCCATTTTTTCTGGTTCGACCGAATACAGAGGAGAAGTAGTGAGTTGTTTTGTTTCAAAATAAAGGTGCTAGCACACACCATGGGTCAATACAAGGTGATAGGGTAGTGAACACTTGAGCATCGAAAGCTTGAAGCTTGGAGCTTCAATGGTGACAACCATGGCCGATTTTTGGAGCATCAAAGAGGTGCAAAACCGAGCAGTCCACTGCCTTGGAGGGTCACTGCCGTGAGCTTGGAGGAAGATTGATGGCTTGTGTTCTTCTTCGCATCAAAACCGTTCAATGTGAGTATGTATTCCGCCTTACTCCTTTATGTATTCATGCGTTTTTCATGCTTATTTGATGGATCTTGGGACCTAATAAGAAACCAACAATAAACATGCTCTAATTATGAGATACTCGAGGAGGATCAATGCGTTTGCAGTGATTATATCGGTGGGCGCCGATGAGTTTCATTATAAAATATATCTGCAGTAATGAGAGTGCAGTTTTAGATTTTTAGTGGAATAATCTAAAGTTAATAATTCAGAATATTTAATTAAAGAGCTTTTATTAATATTTCAGGATTATTGGACCTCAGAACTGAGGTCCATTTTATCCCCGTGTATAACATCCCCAATCCGGGAAGGTCACCGGTAGGTAACATATTCCACTCTCACTTAAGCCTATGACTGTAACTCAAGAAAACTCATTTTCTTAATTTAATATCTTGTTATCATATCAATATGCATACACAAATATACATTTCCTATTTTCCTTAAACGTTTTAATGCATGGGTCATAAGAAAATATACAAAATCTGGATACTCTATACAATCATGTAAACATCATACACCAAAAAGAAGTCAAAAGAAGCTACATTCTATGTGAATGTAGGTATGACATGATGGACCAACATGACTAGTGATTGAAGTACTACTTTTGTCCCTGATCCATGTCTCCAAAAGATTACTATGGCTCAACAGCTGAAGGTCCTGCAAAACTATGAGGTGAGTCCTAATGAACTCAGTGAGTGGAATTATAAAACCAAAAAAATAATATTAATGTCTTCGTATCAAAGCTTTTGTGAAAACCATTTATGAAAAATCATATCTCTAAAATCTCTGAAAACTATAGAAAACATGATGCATGAGGGCATTACGTATCTCTTTCCCCTCATATGCCTAACTAGTAGTCTTAGGGCGTTACGTCTCGTCGTCCCCCAAAGCATGCCACCATAATGTTCCTGAATTTAGGGTCCAAGGGAGTTACATATCGCCATCTCCTAGCCCTGAAATCTAAGATCAATGGGCGTTATATATCATCGTCCCCTAGTCATGCTCTACATATGCACAAGTTATATCCGTCAATTATATAAGTCACATCTGAGGTAAGTTTTTCCCCATGCCTCCAAAAATCATAAAATCATAATTTTGAATTCTTTCTCATCATAACAATATCGCTGTTATCAATCCTTATCACAAATGCTTAAATCATTTGTCTCAAATCGTAAGAAAATAATAATTTAATATACTTTTAATAAAGATCAATTAAGTTAAAGAACTACAAAACCATATCTCAAAAACATAATAAAAATTCTGAAATAAGCACTCCACTCATAGTTCTACGACAAGTCAAATACGGTACACGGCGTAGGTGATCTTCGAGTCCAGTTAGGTACTCAGTTATACCAAATAAATAAAACCAGCCATATAGGCGGCAACGAAGTTTGTCAATAATTAATCCAAATTTAAATTAAATACTAATCATTATATTATATTTTATATTATAATATAAGTGAGATTAATCTAAAT
The DNA here is from genome assembly GCA_019454045.1 of Zanthoxylum bungeanum. Taxonomy (NCBI): domain Eukaryota; kingdom Viridiplantae; phylum Streptophyta; class Magnoliopsida; order Sapindales; family Rutaceae; genus Zanthoxylum; species Zanthoxylum bungeanum. The sequence continues at coordinate 19,983 of SKCR01019076.1, read as the reverse complement.
TTTCATATTAACAGCTTCACCATTTACCCAGCAAAAAGAAATTAGCTACTCATAATTTGAATAAAACACATATAATTTTATTACTAAAAGAAAAAAGAAATTACAAGAAAGCTTTAAAAAAAATAAAACACAAAAGAGTTGAAACTCCACAAATTTTCAGAGAGAATTACGGAAATCAAACTGAAGAAAATTGAAGTGTCGATCACCTCTATTTATAGAAGTGCTCGCACCTTATGTGCTTTACAAATTACAGGTTTTGCAATTTGCAGAGCAAATGTCATTTTCCTACCAAACATGGCACCAAACCTGCCATGTTTGGTGGTTCGATGGATTATATTATTATTATTATTATTATTATTTTGATTTGACAATGACTTTTACATATAACACACTTTGGTTTTTTTGTCAATTTCGATCTTGAAAACTTTATAATTAGAAAATATTACCAATAGTAAAGTTGTAGATCTTTGATTCTTATTTCATTTGTAATTGGAATCACTTTAATCTGATATCAGAGTAAAAAGTTATTGCAAAAATAAGAACATTGCACATGATTGGAATTTCCGAAGTTGTACACTGTTAGAACACCCTATTAAATTTATGATCTCCAAAATCCAAATGTCAAGTCAATTTTTCTAGATATGCATTTAAAGTATTATTTCACCTACATAAAAGATAAAAATCACAATAAAAATATATAAAACATAAATTTAATTAATATGCTAAATTAAAGTGATTAATGAAACTACAAGTGTAAAATGATTGACTTTTCTTTTAATAATTGTGCACTTTTTAGTGTTCACCAAATCCAACCAGCTTATTACTAGTTCCTAGTAATTTAAGCAAAAAATATTAAAAAGACAAATTCTTATCAAAATTAATAATTGTTTTCTTTCTTTCTAAATGATCAAACAAGTAAATTCTCCTGTACTTTTTACCCTTCTTCTATACACACATAAAACAATGTATTAATTAATTCATTGTGCACACAATGAAAGTTTATTTATAAATACAAAAATAGTTTTTATAAATAAACTTTTTTGGCTATATAAATGTTGCCAAAAAAGTAATATTTTTGTCCTAATATTACATTAGAGTTCACACTTTTTTGGCAAAAAAAGTTTATTTATAAATACAAAAATAGTTTTTTTTTTTTAAATAATACATCTTCAATCCTTGTATCGAGCTTTGAGCCAGTTACTCCCAAACCAGTTCGCTTTAGGACACTAGCTGTTAAGACACTCATACAGACTTAATTGCTACGATCACAGGTATTAAAAAGAAGAAGTGTCTAATTTACTTAAGCTTTCTCTTTAACGCATGTAACGAGCTCTGGGCTAGTGACTTTGTAACGACCGAGAATTTCGACTATTATTGCATCATGAAACGAGTGTTACATAATATAAACTATGTTTGAACACATATGAAATCATGAAATGAATTTGGGGACAATCGATGAATTCCTCGAAATTGCGATACAAAACTGTATAATATTCCACTTCAAACAGCCTATGGTATTTGGGCCGTAACTTTCTCATATGAACTCCGATTTTTATGAATTTTTTATTGACAGAAAGCCGAGATCGAGACCTACAACTTCTGCATTGACATTTTTCCAAATTCGAACCAGAAATGAGTTGAAAATGCAGAAAAATATTTGGATGAATAGTATCAGAGGGTCATTCTAGTGAATTCTCAAAGTTTCTATAAAATTCTAAGCTTTTCTTTACTTTTACCAATTTCAAATAAGCTCTAGTATAAAATGGGGTTACTATTATCATTTCACAAAAAAATTAGAAAAGAGAAAGAAGAAGAAAAACGTAATAGAAGAATAATAAAAAGAAGAAGAATAGTAAGTGAATAAAAGAAGAAGAGAGAAGTGGGAAGAAGCAAAGAAGAGGCTTGGAATCTATGAAATTTATAGGATGAGGAAAATTAAACAAAGATGAGGTAAGTTCATTTGACCCAAATTTTGGATTTAAAAGTTTTGGTTGTTGAGATATTATATTTATGATAGAAGCATATTAGGCATTGTAATTAATTGAACAAGGTAAGGATCAATCACTTGGAAACCTAGATATTGAACTATTAAGACCATGATATAAAGAGTTAAGTTAGTTTGAGGATTATTGGTTTAGTGTGTACTGTATTGAAGTATATGGAATTGATGAGTAAAAGTTGAAATATGGAAATATGAAAGTGTATTTAGGCATGTAGACATAAAAAAGTTGTTATTAGGCTTGAATTTTGCCCTTAAGTCGTAATGTTAAGCACCGCGCGTCGCGACGTGTATTAGAAATTTGTACAGATTTGCTTTTGGACTGCACGCATCGCGCCTCGAAAGGACTTGTGTCGTGATGCACACTGGAAATTTTCATGCAATTTATTTATGGAATTAAGAGCATCCCGATGCGAAGACCAGAATTTCCCAAAATTGATTTTAGTTCATCCCAGTTTCACCCTAGCGTGTTAGAGGTCACCCTAAGGGTTTCGTATTAGCTTACACACACATATTACATCATAACACAAGTATCATATGTACTGAAGCGATAACGAGTGTTCAAATGGATAAATTTAACCTAGTTCCAAAACATACTCCACGACTTATATTCTAATTGAGATTCTCAATTATAAATCATCGTAGGAATCGTAATTTTCTTCAGCAGAGTAAGCAGTGCTAGCCGAATTTTAAATCAATGAGTGGACACTATTTTTTAAAGTTGACTTTTATTTTGTTATTTTACACATCAGACTTATTTTTACGCTTTTAGGGCGTTACTTGATTTTTATTACAGTTATTTCATGAAAGACCATGTTTTAAGATACGTTTGAGAAATAGATATTTTCAAAGTATGATTTTATGATTTTCGAGGCATGGGGGAAAAATCCACCTCAGTATGTAACTTGGTACAGACAGAGAGGACATGTGCACATGTAGAGGACTGGGGGGCGACGATATGTAACTCCCCCAGATCCTAGTTTAGGACTATAGATGACAGATGCCCTTAGATCCTAGCTTCACAACTTGGAGGGTAGCATAGACCTACACCCCTAGTTCTAGTTCAGTGGCTTGGGGGACGATGATACATAACGTCCCAATACCACTAGTTTCAGGGACATGAGTGGCATGCTTTGGGGGACGGCGATACGTAACGCCCCAAAGTCATGGATTTATATTTCTGGCTCTAGTTAGGCGTATGAGTGACGGCAATACGTAACGTCCCCATACGTCAGGTTTTCAGATACAGAGATCAGTTTTTAGAAACAGTTTTTCAGAAAAAAAAAATCCAGAGAAAGTTTTTCTAGAAATAATTTTTTTAGAAAAAGTAGTTTATAAGAGATTTCCAGAAAAAAAAAAAAAAAAACAGATTTTAGAAAAGTTTTTTCTGAAAGAAAGAGTTGTTTTCCAGTTTATAAAGAGATTTTCAGAAAAAATAAATTTGAGATAAGTTGAATTTTAGAACCATATATTTTCAAAAGCGTTTTAGTATTTATTTATAAATTGTCCACTCACTTAAATTGTTCAAACGATCTAACACGCCAATCCAGTGTTTTTTTTTACAGGTTATTGGAGACGAGCTTGAGAGGATGGATGCTGATAGCAGTCACTAAGGTATGGATTCCACCAGGTCAAGTTAGAAACAAAGTCCAGTTCAGTTAGAGTTAGGAAGTGACATGTAACATATATCTTGTATTGTAAAGATTTTTTATATATTGCATTTTAGTATTCATTGTTAGAGTTATAATATGTATTAAAACAGAGTATTCAGTATTAAAAGTGTTATGTATTCATGATTGATGAGTTGGGAAATGGTCTCATGCATGAGTTTATATGTGAGATAAGAATAGCAGATGTCAAAAGTCAGAAGATCAGAGGAATAGTATGGCCTATTCCCCGCCAGTAACATCTCCCAGATCATGGATGTTACAGACTCCCAGACCAATTAGCCTTAGGGCACTAAGTGTCAAAACTCCCCTACAAACTTAATTGCTCGAGTTAGAGAGGCTACGAAATCGAACTTATTCACATATTTTTTTTATTAAACTAACTTAAGTTCTATCGTTTTACTCGAACAATCACTGTTTGCTGGGGTAAGATATCAGATTACTAAGTAAAGGCATGGTTAGTTTTTTTTTTTTTGGAATAAAAATATAAATTCCATTGCCTTTAGGTGCTACCTCTAACAAATTAGAGAACTGAATATTATAAAACTTTCACTTACAATCGATGATCATATGTTACTGTGTATGTTGATAATACCTGTAAAATGAGCATATAACGATCAAAATTATTCAAAATTATAAAGAATTCATAAATTTAAATGATTCAAAAGGAAAGAAAGAAAAATAACTTGTTACGAATTAAATTGATATACATCTTAGGACCGAAAACTCCTTACACTGCCAACTCCGAACAACAATTCTACTTGGTTAGTCAAAAATTTATTGTTAGTTGTGTGTAGGTTTTTTTTTAAAAAACACAACAGAAAATCAAAACTATTTTTTTTACACACAAAATAACAACAAAGCAAAAACAACATAATAAAAACTTTTTTTTGAAAGAAAAACACAAAATGAAAACAAAAATTATCAAGTCAGATATCCCCTCCCATCAAGAAATTTAAGACATCGTGTGAAAAAGAAGAAGTAGAGTTTAGAAGACATCGCATGGTTAATGTGGAATTGACAATTGAATTTACGACTATTTAAAAGAAAAGAAAAAAATTACAGATTAAAATTCAAGTCCACTATACGCTTTTTGCCACGATCATTACCAGACCAGTTCAACTTGACACGGAATAATACATAGTCATACTTACAGGAATATATATATATGTATATATACACACACACACACACACACCCCATTCCCAGACCACTCAACATTTTCTTTTCCTCGTAGTATGACTTAGGCAATTTGCTCTCAACCGGTAACATTTGGCCAAGTAATTCTAGCATCATATCAATATTTTTATTGGTCATTTTATTCATCAATTTATTGTGTAATAGTTTCACAACGAAATTCAAGATCGATATCCCAATACTTTCAAATGGTATTTTTGTGCCTCCTCAAGTAGTTGGTTAAACGATTTTTGATCATTTTCATATAACACTGGTATGTCACGGCTAATACTATGATCGACTTGTGGACTTTGTAAGTCACACAAAGCATCAGTTATCTCCTCGTTTAGAGGTTGATTGTAACTACTACTCTCTTATTCACCGGAATCAATAAACGGTGATTGAGAATTATATTGCTCACCATGATAAATCCACATACGGTAAATTGGTGCTATTCCCGACATGTATAAACTTCATATAACCGTTTCGTTTCTTATTCAAATAATTTATACATGGACACCGAACACGACCTTCTGCATCAACGTGTTACTTTGTCGATTCCATAAACTCATAAACTCCATTACAGTATTCAACATTCAATCTATCCACCGTGCTCATCCAATTTCTATTCATTTCAATTTTATATATATATATATATATATATATATATATATATAATATTAGACATTATATTAAACTCATCAACATCACCTATTAATTAATTTAAGCATACACATAATTAATTAATTAAACATAATTAATTAATTAATAATTAATTACAAAATAAACTAATCTCACATATATACATCATAATCAACTAACAACAAAATAACTAACTAACTAACACAATGTATAAATAAAGATAATTATAAAAAATTAAAACCCTAATTTTTGATAATAAATATATAAAAATATAATTATTAGACATTATATTAAACTCATCAACATCACCCATTAATTAATTAATTAATTTAAGCACACACATAATTAATTAATTAATTACAAATAAATTTATCTCACATATATGCATCATAATCAGCTAACAACAATTAATTAACTATCACAATATATATAATAAAGATAATTACAAAAAAAAAAAAAAAAAAAAAACCTAATTTTTGAGAGAGATTAAACTTAAATTAAGTGAGTGTGATTCAAATATAAAGAAAAATAAAGGATTATGGTTTAATAAAAAAAGGGAATAAAAATTACCTTGTGAAAAATTACAGTTTTGTTTGATTATTTGTAGGAAATTTTTGAGAAAAAAAATGTAAAGAAGAGAAATATGAGAAAAAAGAATGGGAGTGTCAGTGGTTTTGGGGTTATATAACAACCCTTTAGTGTCAAATTAGATATTTCGGCGCTAAATGTTACACCTTTAGCGTCGAATGTTTTATTCGACACCAAAGGATCATCGACATTAGTGTCAGTGGTTTTGAGTTGCAACAACACTTTAGCCTCAAATTCAATAGTTTCACGCTAAATATTACGCCTTTACCATCAAAAATTTTAATTCGATGTTAAAAGATATTGTGAGTGTTTGTGGTTTAAGGGTTGTAAGAAGCCTTTAGCGTCGAATAAAATATCGACGCAAAAGGTATGACTTTTGGCGTTGAAATATTTTCTTCGACACTAAATGGTAAAATTATCAGCGTCGAAATTAATTTCGATGCTTAATGTCATACATTTTGCGTCGAATTAAAATTTTCGACGCTAAAGATATATGATCTGCGTCGAATTCCGTTTCGACGCAATAGATTTGATCTTTTAGCATCGAATATTAGTTTTCGACACTCAAATGTCTATTTAGCTTCGAATATTTTTTTGATGCTAACTTTTCTTATATTGTTGGTTGTTATTTACGAACCTAAAGTTGGAAAAAAAAAAAATCATGAAAATGTTTGCATTTAAATAATCTGAAATCCGAAAACTTGCAAAATGATAATTTCTTCTTTTGTTATTCTTTTTTTAATGAAAAAATAATTATTATGAAAATTAATCGAAGTTACCTTGTAAAAATTCACATTTAAGTTTTTTATGCTTTTAATATATCATATGAGTCTCATAATTATTGATGGTAGAATTCTTTTTATTTATTATAAATTTGATAAAGGGTAAAAAAGGAAAATAAAAAAATCAGGGATTTCACGGGACATTATGAAAAAATATCAGGGACCCATAGGATTTTATCCCTTTTTTTTTCTATTCATAAATAATTTGTTTGCTTCGAAGCAGTGTAGGGCTGGTTTGGTGGAGTTTTTCTATATCTTTTAGTTGGATGAAGAGTTAGTTTTGCGGTCAGTTTATATAGATGGTTGGTTCGGTTAGGATTTCAGGATTTGGTTAAGTTCTAAATTTTTTTAGATAAAAATATATATTTTTATCAATAAGGTTTACATATTTTAAAATTTTATCTAGTCCTTTAAAACTAAAGACGGTCCTTGATTGAAGATATAACTATTGATATTTACATACTAATAAAATTATAATCTCAATGTGAAACGCCTATTGAATGATGGTTACAAGAAATCTAAACATCTATAATTTTTGTGTCTGAAGTGAATAGATGGAATAAAAATATTGATATCTAAAATAGTGTGAAAAGAAGAGCTGAGCTGAGCTGAGAACATGTTATAATAGGGATTATGGATACTCACAGAAACTATTGATATCTGAGCCCCACATGCCTGACACGTGTTGATCCTGACTTCTCTAATTTCTATGAGTCCCATGTGTCGACACGTGTAGATCCCATGAAGAATTTACAAAATATCAAAGCATTAGACAACCGAAGCTGATGAATTCATCGATGGGTTTATTATTCAAATTCCAATATTCACATGGCCCTCCAAAAAAAACCAGAGGAGTTCCTTTGAATCTTTTAACTCAAAACCTTAGAAGTTTCAGGCGGGAGCCTCCAATACCGATAACAATGTTTCACTTCTATCTTGTACACGCAATATTGAATTCTTGTTATTGTATTTGGATTATGTTTACGAGTCTTTAGAATTTTTAATTCCAGTGAGTTTTTAAATAAGAGTTCCTATTTCTATATATCGTTATCAACTCATGCATGAGTGGCACGAATGGGCTTCTACGTAAATAGTAGTCACGGACCAAAAACTATAAAATTGTTCAATTACAAAAATAATAACAAAAACAAAAAAGCCCCTCGCCAAATTGGACTTGGAAATTCTCGGTGTTTTTTCATCCAATAATTGGAACAATATAATATTACATATCATTTTTGGTAAAAATGCAAGCAAGTGGGCTTTTTCTTCCTTTTTTTTTTTCTTTTCCATATGAAAAAAAGTTTGAATTCCAAAACAAGTGAAAAAGTTTTTTTTTTTTTTAATTATCCATAAGACTGAATACCTATTTCGAACATGCATGAATTACAATATCTATAAGATAGTAATTTCCGTTTTGAAAATTATTTAACAATTTTTATATTATATCATTCTCAATTTGTAATCCAATTGACAAATCAATTGATCCTGTTAGATTAGGTATGTGATGCGTCTTATCAACGATTTTTATACTAGTTAAATCCTATAAAATAATGATAACATCACTCTTTTGCAACACAAATGCAAAAAATATATTTAATTTATTTATATTATTTAAAATTATATATAAATTTTATAGAGCAAAGCTACGCATATAATTTTAAATGACATGTGTCATTATTATAACAGGTGATGATATTATTGACTTAAATTTGGTATTGATATGGGCTTTGACATTAATGATGGAATAAAGTTAATCATATGCAATGATTAAAAACCCGGACTGGATTATTTGGACGGACCGATTGAACCGGGACCCGATCTAAGATTCGATCCGGGTGACCCCATAAATCGGATTTCAACGAACCGACCAAAAAACCTCCTATCTGGCCAGTTTAATCTGTGAACTGGTGATCTAGTCCGGGTCAAACGAATATTTGGTCCGGTTTTTTAATTTTTTTTTTTTTTGGTTTTTAATATTTTTTTTTATAAAAATACTGACCTCGAGTCGATCCCTGGCTCGACCCTGATAGGACTTCTGACATTTTATCCTCTCATTAGATCGAGTCAATAGATCGGTCCGGATTTTAAAATACTATCATATCAATGGTGAGACATCAATCGGGATGCAAACTATCAAAGTATAATAATGTTACTTATTTTTATTAGTAGATGTTTCGTTTAAGAAAACGTTTTGGCTCTGTGCCTTACTCCTATACTACCCGAGTCTAAGAACTTAGAAGTTTAATTTATGTGAATTCTAAATTTTTTATTTCTATTGAAATGATTTTACAACCGCTAACCATTATAATTTTCACTCCCCTGCGGCTTCAGACCAAGTCACAGATTCCTGGTATGAATTTTTATGCTTCTCATATATATATCATATGATGGAAATTTAGTGACCTGACATACTTGTAAATATGGGGTTATGTATATATGGAGTGATTTGGCAAAATTTCCTCCGACTGATATTCGTAAAGCAACTCTCAACGACATTCAAGGAACCCAAACTGTGATTTTCATTAATTATTTCTTTCTTTCTTTGAGTTGTTGCTTAAAATTAACCATTAGAAAACACATATAGAATAAAATATGAGTCAGGATTAATTAGTCATTTCTTGATGATTAACTTACTTAGATTGAGTGAGTGTATGGATGATAATTTTTCATGTAACATTTTAATGGGATACTAAACGGAGTTTGAAGCATTTTTTTTTTCAAGTGTTTTTGCCCGTCCTCCTCCAGTAATTTTGTCCTCAATATTGCTGTTAAAAAAAAACTTGATGAGATTAACGTAGAGCGGATTCCCAGTCCGAGATAGTATGCAATCAACGAATCATCTCTTTCATTTTTGTTAGATGAAATTTATTCATACATATTACATCATAATGATCTAATTAGATAGCTATATCAGCTCGAATATAAATTTAAGATAATATTTTAAAATTCAAATTTTGTTAGGGTATACCTAACAACATATTTCTAACTAGAAATGAAACAATATAATATATATACCAAACATAAAAATTACAACAACATACTATCAATTTAATACATGTAAATTAATAACTCTATAAAATTGTAAGGATGCCTTAGAACCACACGTGGAGTTCCAATCTTCACCTCTAGTGCTAGATCTATTTATTTAATATGTACCAAATCTTTTATATGTTGAAAAAAATATTATTATTCTTGCAAAAATAAAAAATAAAAATAAAACACATTGAACACAAAGTGGATCCATAGATCAACAAATCTAAGCGGTAAAAAATCACAAAAAAAAAAAACAAACAAACAAAAGAAGAAAACAGGAAAAAAAAAAAACAGCAAAGACCAGCATTTGCCGGAATCAATTAAGAGAGAGGGAGCATGGAAAGGTGAAGAGAAAGAGGGGAGAAAGCCGAGGAACGCGGGTGAGAAAAAAGAAAACAGAAAGAAGAGTGAAAGATAAGAGAAATAAAGGGAGAGAATATAAAAGAAGAATGAAAAAAGATAAAAGAAATGAAAATAGAGGAGTGTGGCGGCGGCTGGGGAAGTTTGCTTCAAGCCTTTTATGTTTTCTTCGGGGAGAGGGAAGAGGGGTGATTCGTGAATCATCCCTTTCCTTATCACTAGCATTATCGAAACAGAGAGAGCTTGCTACTTGCTAGTATAGGATTGACAATTTGACGTAGTCATCAATCCATATAAAAATATAAAACCATCACGACAAGAGACACGTATATAATGACAAACTTAATTCGCTGTCTGATATTAAAAAAAATAAAAAATACAATGCTATAGCTTCTTCCTCCAATTCCCAATGCACCAAATTTCGGTTATATTCGGCTGGTTCCCGCTATTAATTGGTCCACTTTAGAATATATTAGTGTTCAATCCTTTTAGTATAAATTAAAGATCCTAAATGCAAGAGTAAATTGCACGACTTAAAGTTCTCGTACAACTTTCGGTTGTGAGCCATCAAGTGCTTTGGAATATGAGAGCAACTTGTGAACATGATTATGAAATGGGATACGAAAATTGTTATGAATGTTTTCATCACGATTCTAGTGTTCTTCAACCAAATTCTTGGTTCCAAGCTTCTCCTTCGTTAGAAAATATGGATGATTTTCCAAACATATTTGAGGTCTTAAAGAATGTTCCACTTTCTCCAGGATCGTCAGGGCTGCCCGATTCTAACAATATTGCATCTAATTTAGAGGTTACATGCGATCCTGATGACAAGTGTCAACCATGCGGGACAGTGAGAAAACGCGAAGAACTAATGGTTTGTGCTTTTTTTTTTGTATATACTTAAATATTTTTCAATATAATGGTGTGGTGGGTAGTTTTGGTTGATTTATTATTAATTTGGTTTGCATGCAGCATAAAAATACATCATCACAAGAACGGAAGAGAAAGCAAAATGAACAAACTAGAAAAACACATTCAGCTCAAGTGCATAATATGACTGAGAAGGTGAGATCGATGGAGGGAAAATTCATTAGTTTTTTAATGCCTTTTATTATTAAAAAAAATATTTATTCTCTCTTTTTGTTCAAACATCTAATCAATTTCATGTTTGTTTTGAACAGAGACGAAGGGCGCGGATCAGAGAAAAGATGAAAACTTTGCAAAAATTAATACCCAATTGTGACAAGGTCACAGTTGCTACCTATGCCTTGTTTAATTTACTTATAACATATGATAATGCATGTGCTTGTATGAATTAATATTTAATTTATGATATATGTGAGTTGTAAATATAAACTAATTAAACTTGTTTACAGTCGGATAGTACTTCTGTGCTGGATGATGCCATCAATTATGTCAAAGCCTTGAAACTCCAAGTTGAAGTAATCTTTTAATTATTACTCTTCTTCTATCTATAATTACATTCTTACAGAGTTAATTATGTCTTAATTGGAACTGTCCATGCATGTTATTTTTTAATCACAGAGCTATGTATCTGCTTGTGGGGGAGGAATTTTATTCAAAGCTCCATGCATTTCACCAGGTGGCACACAAAGCACACAGCAAGGATCCCAATTGTCGCCATCTGTAGGCATGTTTTGTTCCAGCTGTTGTCCTCCAATGACATCAGTTCCAAGCTGGTCTTATTTCAATCCTTCACTATCACCAGCGAGCTTGTCTCCAATGTCTGTCCATGGAAACCGTGCAATCCCTCAAATGCAGTTGCCTACATCCGCCATGCCACAAAATTTTACTCCTGCTTTGAACTTCTCAAGCCGTGGGAATTATGATAATTCTCAGACTATAATTACAAGCAATTACTGAGCCTCACCAAATTTTCTTGTTCAACCCCACTAAGCCCTCTTGGTTTTTGTGAACATGCAAATGAGAAATGAAATTGAGGGTTTGTTTGGGAATGTTATAGAATGTAGCGCTTTTGTCTCATTGTATTTTTATTTTATGGAGGAGCTTATTCACAAAATAACTAATGTTTGGTTATGAGTAATAAAAAATACTTTTAGCTAATTTTGATGTATTAATAATGTTTGGAGATGTATTAAAAATTATCAAAATATATTATTGACGGCTGTTTTTCGTTTTAATGGCAAAATAAAGAATTTATCCCTCGAATAAACCTTCATCAACGATAAATTTGTTTGGTTAATAGGGAACCGAACAAACTTAGCAGGCAGACATATAATCACATATTTTACGTGGTGCGGCGGAGAGTGGCTCCAACCTACGTGCACGAGAGAAAATGATTATTTTTATTGTGCTCGAGTAGATATCGACCTGGGCACTTAACAAATGAGTCAGATTACAAATAAACCATCGGGTTTTATAATGTGGTCAAGTCACGACTCATATTCTCTCTTTATCACTAGTTTTCTTTACAGGTTTTTACTCTCAACTACTAAGTACTGGAAGATGTAGAAAATATTAACCCATTTAACAGTGACTTCAACCCCGTTATATACGCTTCAAAATCACTGTTCCACCAACTCTGACGTCAGCTCATGTTACTCAGCTATCATTACAGCCATAAACCCTCGGGTTAGACTATCGAGGAAGATGATACTTCTCAAAGTTTATCCTCTACCTCAGACAGGTCGGGGTGATACAAAGTGACCTTATCGGGTCGAACCATATGATATCTTAGGAGATCCTCCTTTATTTGGTCAACTCATTACTGCTGCTTGCATCGTCTTCCACATACCCTGCTCCTAGGTGCATTTCTCGGTAACCGTGGTCGGGTCCCTCTTCTAATCTTATCCCATGGGCCTTTGAATCTTGCCATCAATATATCGGCCAAGTACAATGTCTTTTTCACTCTTAATTGGGTCTTAACCCTCCTTAGGGTACTGGTCTTCCAAAAAAAAAACCATCATCAACATTTGTCACATAGCTCTCGGTATCAACGAATTTGGGAGTTGATGCCGAGAACTTTAAAAAAATGGTGGTTCATACAGATGAAGCCCGATCTGATATACTGGGGATGAAACCCATCAAGTTGATTTACTTCATGTCATCGAAATGCATTCTCTCATGTCGAAACACCTCGAGGCGGATTGCTTACGTGCTGCCAAATTTGGCCTCGTCCTGTCAGTCGTCTTTTCCTTATTCGGCATCTAAAAAGGAGTTGATGGGGATGCGAAACGTCTCTAAACGTTTGCGAAGGAATAATTTCCTTCATTAAATGCACATCACATCTATCAAGTCTCATTTTCGCTTCGTTTCCCCGATGTGCTAGGTGGCAATCATCCGTGACTAGCCCGCCAAAATTTTAAACGACTGAGATTTACCGACCACGTGGCCCTTATCAAGACCCTTAATTCGAATTCAACGGTGATGATCGACCCGAGATGTGGCATCCATCCATCACTCCAATTTCAAAGCAATATCCAGGATTAACTCGAGCAGCCTATATAAAGGCTATTTCTTCACATTTTCATAACTTTTACCACCTCTTCACTTGCAAAAAACTCTCAAAATCTTATACTCTCCACAATCCTTCGAGCTCTTCCAACGACTCTAACCTTCAATCTTCATCTCGACGCTTCATCACACAAGTAAGTGCCTTCTGACCTCCTCTATGTTCTTGTTTTGAACATGATTTTGTGTTTTTCCAACAACGTATGATGAATACATGCTTTTGTGTGATGAATAAGGTATGCTTCTAGGTTGTATGTTTGTGTTTTTGTTTCTGGGTTTTTGCTTTAATGCTACAACATATGTATTCTGGTTTTGTGATGTTTTGCTTCGTTCCTGGTTTTTTTTTTAAGTGTGTAGATTCACATGAATAGGTCCGGTAGTGTTTGGATTGTGTATTAGCTCGTGCTCATGCTCTGTAAAAAATTTCTTTCACCATTGCTAGGGCACTTAGAGCCTTCTATGGTTAGCTACTCGGTAAAGACGACAGTCTAAACCCTAGGTAGATAATAGACCCAATTAAATATAGATAGGGCTTAATTAACTTGACTAACATTCCTCCTCAGGTCATCCCTTTCTAGGAATGTCTAAATCTGAAGCCTCTTTCTCAACTCCTCTTACTTTTATCCAACCCGAGATAGCCGCCGCACAACCGTCTGACTCGATCCACGTGGAAATCTCGAGATCAACAACACCCACTAACCTCGATACCACTCCAACTCATTTAGAGGAGGAAAACTAATATTTCACAATAATATATCCCCGTCCCGACCCACGCTTCCGCCTATAGACTTTGAAGCTTAGATATGGATATGCCCTCTTCAATAACCCGGGCCGAACTGGATCACTGAAAGAGAGATTCAACATCCCTGGGGGATTAGATTGTACGTACCCCGGGACGATGACCGGACAAGCCGACCGAATAGTTGTCAAGTTGCAATGTGCTTGACTTTCTTTGACATGGGTCTGAGGCTGCCCATACATGGGTACTACGCCAAAATATTGGCCGTAATGAATCTGGCCCTCTGTCAGCTGAACTTGAATGGATGAAGAGTGCTTGTCTGGCTTTATGTGATCTGGAGGCGAGTCCGCTTGTGAGATCCATTAGTTTAAGAGTTGAAGAGGCTCTACCAACTGAATGTCAACCCCAATTAGTATAAGGGTTGATATAACTTGTCCACATATGCCAAGGGAAAACACATAATCACCAACCTCTCAGCCACCAACAAACACTTCAATGACAAGTGAATCTAGGTCAAGAGCATGGGGGACAAGAGAAACTCTATGATGATGAAAAGATCAATGTCCCAAATATATTTAGAACTAGAGGTAATGCCCCGACCTTCTCATACTTCTATACTTAGAATTCTCCATCCTTAACTTACTAACAAAATTGCAACCTTTATAGCTTATATGGGGTGACCTGCCAAAAGTTCGACACCAAGCCGGAGTGAGAATACAAGTGGCAACCCGATATGCGGGCTACTACCACGAGATAGTCAATAGATCCACCTTGGATGGTGCGGGTCTCATATCGAGCACCCCTCCATTAGCAGGCAAATACCTCGGTAGTTACCAACTTCACTGACCTCTACTTGTTTTACTATTTTCTTTTACTTTCTGTATCTTACTGATCTGATCCTGCATTATGTTTCTAATCTACTTCTCTGATGTAGCTATGTATGAGAATATGGTCAATCCATTCTTCATGGCAATGGCGAGAAAAAGCCAAGCCCAGGGTAGACCAAGTGACACCCGACCCCAACTCACCACTCCAATTCCACCCCCAACAAACTCAGCCAACTCCAACTCCCACTCGAACCATTAATACGCCACTACAAAAAAAAAAGAATCAAAAATAGCACCTGCACAAAGACAATGATGAGGTGTTTGAGTAGAGTTCGGATGAAGCTTTTCCCAAAAAATAAACCGGTAAATCCCACATAAAGTCCCCGCCTCATAAAAAATTACACCCGACAGTTTGGGGACGGAAGATCTTCCCAAGAACATAAAGGAAAAGATGGGCCACCTTGTCCCAGCCTTCAACTGCATGGCCCAACAAATGCTTTTGGACAATACCCTCATCTACGAGAACATTTCTCCGGAGGAACTCATTAAGAAATTATTTTGCCTCTAGCAAAAGGTAATGACCTTAACCCATTCCTTTTTGTTCATTAACTTCCTGAACGGATCAAACCTTTAACTTATGCAGATAACCTATCAATTAGCTGTAAACATGGGCGTTCACTAGCACAGTTTTATAGGGTGGTCAGGCCCAGAGGCTTCAGGATGGGTTAATTAGGAATGAGCTTGAGCTCAACAAGAGACTGGATGAAGCCAAGTTTGATATTGAGTTTATCCATCGGCCCATCCAAACTAAAGAGGAAAGGGGATGACGTTCGGGTTGAGGCTGCTGCTCGGACCTTGGAATTGAAACTTTTCTAGCAAAGGCAACAATGGTCGAGGTGGAGCATAACTAAACTAAAACCGAGCTGACCAACTTACAGGCCCACATCGTGGACTGTATTAAAGCAACAAAGATCGACACCCTTACCGAAGGGCTGAAGTAATCCCTCAATCTCATTGCTGAAACTTACAGAGGCCTCGACCTAAGTATGCTCTATCGGGTCCTAAGGGTTTAGAAGGGGGGTCTTTTGAGGAAGCCTATGGAATGAAGGTCCCTGATGAGTCCGAGTTAGTTCATGACCCATCTCTATTGGAAACCATTCCTCCTCATATTGGTGAAGTTCATGCCCTTTCTACTTCTACTGCTACTGTTGCAACTCCTTCAATCCCCGATCCTACTACCTCCACTTCTGTTGTTGCTACTATAACTGCCCTCGTTTTTGCCATGGCTGAAGACATTCCCAACCCTTCAACTCATGTAATTAGCACCCCCTCTGTAGAGAATCCAGAGGGAGACAAAAATGATGTAAGTGACATTTTAAATGATCAATAAACTTTTACCTTTTTGTATTTCTTATTTTTTTATTTAATTTACTTTGCTCGTTCTGGTGGACACATCAATCAAAGATCCGATCTAGAGTCGTCAACACCCCAACACTTGGAAAAGTTTCCAGACTTGTAATGACAGGCTTAATAACAACTTGGTAACATAATCGGATTAACTCTATCAACTGATCCAATGAGGACCATTCCTCCATAGAAAAGGTTGACGCCTGAGCACATCAATCAACTGACCAATTCCATACAATTGTCCCGACCAAATCAGTAGTTCGTCCGTCTAATACAGCAGGTACGATGCCTTGATGAGGATAATTATCATAGCCCGATGCCCTGAGACATCCTTCCATACTTAGTCAAATCGTTAAGAGAAAACTTCCCTAATACTCAACGACCCCAACCGATCAGGGGGTTCCGCATCTCGAAAACATACCGACCATAAACGGGGTTTAACAATAACCCAATCAAAGTGACCATTTCATCGACCCGATCACTTCCACATTGTAATATGAAAAACTCAATACCATGAAAGGCAAAATGACTCTAACAATGGCAAATCATTTTGATGCCACGAGGCATCGCCTTATACTTGTGGTTGACCTGGCTGAGCTGAGCTGACAATATCTGGCACTTTGCTTTTATCTTCACTCTTCTCGTATTCTTTCTAAAATTCGATCGCAAACATAGCTTCGAGAGCCATGAGAAAGAAATTCTGACCCCATGCCATTTTGTGCTCTGATCCTTAAGGAGTTTGGCTCTCAATTTTTCTCATCTTATCAAGGCTACGTGGGAGAAACTTCAATGAAGCTTCGAGGGACGTTACTCGACTTGGATCCCTCCAACATACTTGTCCACAAGGGAATGGACCCTCCTTGCGCCATTAACACATACTAAGACCTTGACAGAATGAATCTAGCCTCGAGCCGATCAATACACTTGGCCACAGGGGAATAAACCCTTCTTGTGTTGGGATATATGCCATAAAGCTTCATATAATGTAAACGAAATTATATGTTATAAAATAATAAGATGCATTATTCATTTATCAAAAGTGTTGATTTTATATCGCTTATTATAAATTATCTTGTTTACCCTTGATTACTCATGTGCCTTCAGACTTAGTATATGAGTGTCATACATAATAGAATTAAGTCTGAAGTTAGTAATCTAAAATAGTCCATAGAGAGCAAACAAAACTGGTGCTTTGTTTGTGCTTTATCTATAGTTTCAGTCCATTCTATAATTATATGGCGACCTTGATCCATGATCATCCACATGGTGGCATAAAAATGGAGGTACCTTATATGATGTGATCATATAAGACTACACACAAAGAGAAATGAGTTTCTTATAATATCTATTAAATAAAGAAATTCATTTCAATCTACTTGATGGTCATATGTGGTTTGATCTGAATCCTGAGTGTACTGCGAACTCCTGCATGACAAGCTATGTCTTTTGATTTACAAAGGTCAGGTTAGTGTAGCAATCCCGACCAATAAATACGTACTTTGGGGACATGATTTGGTATGTAGCTAGGGACGTTTTACATAGATATGGAATTCACTCCTTCTTGCGAGAAGTATAGAGTATCTTCCTTAAGGGTTGATTCGGTACTCGAACGATTAAAGTGCTCAAAAATAGTTCATTAGATAATCAATGGTACTTAAGGTAAAAATAATTAGAGGGCTATAACGGATATTATGACCCTGCTATAAAATGTGTTCGAATGGGGTGAGGCAGAATGCATGCGTTCGAGTAGCGTTCGGAAACTCGTTCGAATGAGATCACAAAAATGGCATCTATAATGCAATAAACACATGCGAGAATGTTTCCCCCAAACGGTACGTGGAGTTGTATCCCAAGTATAGATCGCATTACTATCCATTCGGATTCGGCTACAGAATTTATGTCTGGGTTTCCATCCGATATACCATAAGAGGCAACGCTCAAACATTAACACAACACAATCAGTACCCCAATATTGACATACATGAAATATGATAATGCATAAAATAATAAATAACCGAAGAGACAAATATGCGAAATAACAAGTAAGATAAATAACACAAAATAAATGCTAAATAATAAATGTAAATAAAATGCAAAATAATAAAAAAGACAGATAACGCAAAATAAATACGGAATAATAAATATGTGACCAAAGAACTTGGCCGTCTTTATGTAGGACTTTGCATACCCAGTTGGACGTATTCCGCGTCCAACCAAGCACGCCGTTTCCAGGGTGAAAAAATAAAATGTAATAAAGGGTGCACTTAGGTCTTACCTTTTAAGTCACTTCTCGGGAGTACATTGAGACGTTGCCGGAAAGGTTAATGCTGTTTCACGGTTTTCCCTCGCTGTTTCGCTTTTTGTTCACTATTTTTGGATTGCTGTTTGGGATGATTTTTGGGACTGGTTTGGACTGTTTTGGTTATGTTTTATGAACTGTTTGGGGATATTTTGGTTATGTTTTCTGAACTGCTTGAGGCTGCTTTAAGGGGCTATTTTCGGTGATACAAGGCTGCTGGTTAGAGGCTAAATTTTGGAGATTCAGGGGGTGGTTTGTTTTATTGTTTGTGTGCGAAGGGTGCTGATTTTGGGTGATTTTGATGCCTTAAAGGACTGGTTTCCTTATCGATTTTGTTGGTTCTAGGGTTCACGGCTTGGTCGGTTGAGTGTGTGTTGAATGTGTGGCTGTCGCTCATGTGAAGGAACTGCTGGGTTACTTTGTTATTTGATTTGTGAAGTGCCATGAGGGGTTGCTGACAGTGTGTGGGGCAGAGGGTTTTATTTTTGTTGTATTTTTACGTGGAGGGCTACATATTAAAAGGTTTTGTGGCTGTGTTGGTTAGATGTTTGGCTTGTAGTGGGTTGTTATTTTATTAAGAAGAAACGTGTGTGTGTTGTGTGAGAAGAAACGTGCATGTGTCAAAGAGAGAGAGCGGACCATGTGTGAGTGCTGTGTGAGAAGAGACGTGCATGTGTCAAAGAGAGAGAGCAGACTGTGCGTGAGTGTTGTGTGAGAAGAGACTTACACATAGGGTTTCTTTTATTGCTTGCCGAGTGAATATGTTAGCGAAGAAGAGGAATGATGATGGTTGCCGAGCGTATGAAGAGTGAGAGATGGAGAGAATAGAGAGGAGAGATAAGAGGCTATTAGGGTTTGCCATGAATACTCTTTTTTGTATTGAATACGAGAGAGGAAGAAGATAGCGTGTGAACCAGAGAGAAGAAAGAAGAGAGAGAGTATGGTTTTTTTTAAGATGTGATGATGCCGTGA
>SKCR01019075.1:0-53205 GCA_019454045.1 Zanthoxylum bungeanum | reverse complement strand
AATAAAGATGTTGGAGCCAAAACAACTGCTGAGGAAGTGCCAAAAGAAACAAAGCAACAAATGGAGCAAAAAGAAGCAAAGGAAAAAGAACAGATCACTCCACCTCCACCTTTTTGACATGATCCAGGCCGACAACAAAACAAAGGACGCATTACAAGTACCAGAAGGTCTAATTACGAGGCAGAGGACCAAAAGACTCAGAGAAGCAATGGCGGGATTAGTTCAGAGTTTTATGGCCGACTGCACAACAAACAAATAGAGATGCATGTGGGCTTCGATGGAAAAGGCCCAAAGCCATTTCATTTGGCCCAAATCAGTTTAGAATAAAGCTTCCTAGGCTTTTGAAGACTTAAAGACTTGATATTTGTGTAATTTCGTTTTTAGGGGCATTGTTGTCTTTACGCCTTTAGGGTTTCTTTTTGTAACACTATTTAAGCTTACTTTCTTCTTCATTTGAGGGGAATCAACGAAATTGTAAACTCAAAAGCTTAAAGCTTTGGCTATGGCCGAATTCTTGTAAGGGAGGGATTCCCATTTTCAAAATGGATGGAATTCATTGAGTCATTTCCATATGTTATACGCTACAAGCAAGGTAAAGAAAACATAGTGGCCGATGCATTATCTCGCAGGTATGTTTTACTTACTTCAATGCATGCACGGATGTTAGGATTTGATTTGATTAAGGAATTATATGAGTGTGATTCTCATTTTGGTGAGATTTTTGCTACTTGTGCAAAGTCATCTTTTGGAAAGTTTTACATTCATGACGAATTCTTATTTAAAGCGAACAGGTTGTGTGTTCCTGCTTGTAGTATGCGTGAGTTGCTTGTGAAGGAAGCGCATGGGGGAGGTTTGATGGGGCATTTTGGGATTACTAAGACTTTAGCTATTTTACATGAGCACTTTTATTGGCCTAAAATGAAACATGATGTTGAGCGTATTTGTGATAAGTGTCTAACATGTAAGCATGCTAAATCTAAATTAATGCCACATGGTTTGTATACTCCTTTGCCTGTACCTAGTGAACCCTGGGTTGATATATCGATGGATTTTGTGTTAGGTTTGCCTAGGACAAAGAGGAGTAGAGATTCAATCTTTGTTGTAGTTGATAGGTTTAGTAAAATGGCTCATTTCATTGCATGTCATAAAACCGATGATGCTACAAACATTGCAGATTTATTTTTCAGAGACATAGTGCGACTCCATGGTATACCTAGGAGTATTGTATTTGATAGAGATGTTAAGTTCATTAGCCATTTTTGGAAGGTGTTGTGGGCTAAACTAGGCACCAAACTATTGTATTCTACCACATGTCATCCACAGACTGATGGACAAACAGAGGTCGTTAATAGGACTTTATCTCAATTATTGCGCACTATAGTTGGCAAGAATTTGAAGAGTTAGGAAGATTGTTTGCAATTTATTGAGTTTGCATATAATCGTAGCATTCATTCTTCTACAATCATTTTCACCTTTTGAAATTGTTTATGGTTTTCAGCCACTAACTCCATTGGATTTGTTACCTTTGCCTATTGATGAGCATGCGGGGCTAAATGGAAAAAGGAAAGCCGATTTGGTGAAGCACATACATGAGAAAGCAAGAGAGCAAATACAACGGAAGAATGAGCAATATGCTTCTCATGCTAATAAGGGAAGAAAGCGTGTGGTATTTCAGCCTGGAGATTGGGTTTGGGTACACATGCGCAAGGAGAGATTTCCTAAACAATGAAAATCTAAGCTATAACCGAGAGGGGATGGTCCATTTCAAGTTTTGGAACGGATTAATGACAATGCATACAAGCTGGATTTACAAGGTAAGTATAATGTGTCTGCTACATTTTATGTTTCTGACTTAACTTTTTTTTATGCAGGTACAGATTCGAGGTCGAATCCTTTTCAAGAGGGAGGGGATGACATGATCCAGGCCGACAACAAAATAAAGGACGCATTACAAGTACCAGAAGGTCCAATTACGAGGCAGAGGACCAAAAGACTCAGAGAAGCAATGGCAGGATTAGTTCGGAGTTTTATGGCCGACTGCAACAAACAAATAGAGATGCATGTGGGCTTCGATGGAAAGGGCCCAAAGCCATTTCATTTGGCCCAAATCAGTTTAGAATAAAGATTCCTAGGCTTTTGAAGACTTAAAGACTTGATATTTGTGTAATTTCGTTTTTAGGGGCATTGTTGTCTTTACGCCTTTAGGGTTTCTTTTTGTAACACTATTTAAGCTTACTTTCTTCTTCATTTGAGGGGAATCAACGAAATTGTAAACTCAAAAGCTTAAAGCTTTGGCTATGGCCGAATTCTTGTAAGGGATGGATTCCCCTTTTCAAGTTTGAATCGACTTATCTAAGTTTGGCAAACTTAGTGGCGTCTCCATTTGCTAGCAAAAACACTACAAGGATTCATCTTAAGGGTTCTCAAGGGCAAGTTCTTTATGGGTCTTCTTTGTGACCTTGGAAGGGTTTTGTTCCTACAAAATCAAATTTGCGGTTCTTGGGGTTTGCTTGGATTTTGAATCCAAGTGGGTTTCTTGTCACTTTTCCTCAGCGTCTTCAGAAAAACAAACTGGACAAGCAGTTTGCTCGTTTCCTGGAGGTGTTCAAAAAGCTGCACATCAACATTCCATTTGCAGAAGCCTTAGAACAAATGCCCAGCTATGTAAAATTCATTAAAGATATTCTTTCACGAAAACAGAGATTGGGAGATTATGAGACAGTAGCATTGACAGAAGAATGCAGCGCCATCATTCAGAGGAAGCTTCCCCCAAAGTTGAAGGATCCTGGCAGTTTCACCATTCCTTGCATCATAAGAGAACATAACTTTGGTAAAGCTTTATGTGATTTAGGTGCAAGTGTTAACTTGATGCCGTTTTTTTTATTTTCAGGAAATTGCATATTGGAGAAACAATGCCCATTTCAGTCTCTCTACAACTTGCTGATAGAACGCTCGTATTTCTAAGAGGCGTAGTTGAGGATGTGCTGGTCAAGGTTGACAAATTCATTTTCCCAGCTGTAGGACACAGAAATCGGCGACGCTGTCCCGGGCTCGCGGCCCGGTTAGGAGTACGGAATAGCCAACGGGGGAACTAAACCGGAGAAATAACATGGAGTCGCCACCCGGTGTGAACCGGGAAAATGATTTAAGGCCGCACTCACCCCTCGCAAGGGAAGACCTCAAACCGTTGGGTTCGCAATGGTCCCTTACTTATGCCACTTGTAATGAAATGATTTGTGCAATAATTTAATCAGATCTATGCAACATATATTTCCAAGGGTATTCTATTTCTAAGTTCACATGCATAGAAACAAAGCTCGTATCTACGTTTGCCTATAACCTATTTGCATATAACCTATGCCTAAGCTTGCATGCATAAAAGTAGATTGAAATAACGATAAACACATAATTTCACAAACGCATTACATTGATGATCATGGAAATGCAAATGGACAATGATTGTACAAGCATGCATATTAAAGAGAGGCAATTAAGTGCATAAATATTGAAGAGAGCTAACTAAACATATGATGGGGAAGGGAATGACTAGGAGAACAAACATGCATGAAACATGATAAAGGAATCTGTCCAGTGTGTGCGCGTTCGTGTAGCGTTCGTAAACACATTCGAACGGTAAACAGAATGCAAGCGTTCGAGTGGCGTTTGATAACGCGTTCGAATGATAAACAGAATGTCTGCATTCGTATAGCGTTTGATAACGCGTTCGAACGGGATGAGACCTGATGCATGATACAATAAAACGCATGAACGTTCGAGTAGCATTCGTAAACGCATTCGAACGGTAAACAGAAGGTTCGCATTCGTATAGCGTTTGAGAACGCGTTCGAACGGGACCGGACCTGATGCATGATAAAACAAAGAAAATATGTGCGCATTCGAGTAGCATTAGTAAAAACGTTTGAACGGTAAATACAAGGTTCGCGTTCGTATAGCGTTCGAGAACGCGTTCGAACGGGATAAGACCTGATGCATGATAAAATAAAGAAAACACATGCGCGTTCGAGTAGAGTTCGTAAACGCGTTCGAACGGTAAACAGAAGGTTCGCGTTCGTATAGCGTTCGAGAACCCGTTTCAAACGGGATAAGACCTGATGCATGATAGACGACGCAACACATACATAGATAAGCAAATCCACAATGTAGGACCTCGTGTGCCCGATGGAACACATTTCACATTCAATCGGGTGCACCGTGTCCGGCGCGATAAAACATCGTGGAAAAGTTAGCCTTTTAGGCATTTCCCTTGAATAGAGGACCTTTAATCCACTCTAGTTATCCCATGCGCACAAGAATGCAATGCATGCGTAAATAAAGCAATGATATGCAAAGGGTAAATGACATAATAAAAGGCGCGGCAAAACATCGTGGTAAAGGTAGCCTTTAGGCATTTCCCTCGAATAGAGGACCTTTAATCCACCCTAGTTAGCCCATGCGTATTATGTTACCATGCATATAAACTAAAGACAACAATAATATAGAACCTCGTATGCTCGATTAAACATATCTCACATTCAATCAAACATACTCCGTCCGGCGCGGCGAAACATCAAGGAAAAGGTAGCCTTTTAGGCATTTCCCTCGAATAGAGGACCTTTAATCCACGAAAGTTAGCCCATGCACACTATATTATCATGCATAAATAAGCAACATGCAGAAAGCAATAGCATACTAACGACTAAATCATGCTTAAAAGATAAATAACATGCTAGCAACCCAATCATGCTCGAATACAAGATTGGATGAAACAAAGTGTGTGAATCTCTCAAGTGATACGTGGTATTGTATCCCGAGTGTAAACCGCAATACCGTCCATTCGGATTCGGCTACGGAATTTACGTCCGGGTTTCCATCCGATATACCACAAGAGAGAACACATATTCCATTCATCCAAGGACCAAAACATATATCAACAAACGACTCTCATGCAAAGGAATTCTAATAAATAAAAAAAATGAGAATAAATAAGAAGGGTGCCCTCAGGTCTAACCTCTTAGGTCGTCTCTCGAAAGTGTGTTACACAGCCGTCGGAAGGGTTGATGCTCCGCAACTCCTCTGGTTCACTGGTCCACTGATTCCTTTCGCTGTTTTGCTGCTTGGGGCTGCTATTTTTACTCCGTTTTACTGCTGTTTTCACTATATTTTCTTGTCACTATTTTCCGTATTCGGTTGCTATTTTTGGTGTATTTGGGCTACTGTTTGGGTGTGATTTTAGGTGGTGTTATGGCGTGGTCTGTGGACTGTTTCGGTGAGGTAAATGGGGTGAGTTTATGCTGTAATGGAGGGGGTCTTGAGGGATGAATATTCGGCTATTGCAGAGAGAGGAGAAGAGAATTATTTGCTTCTTCCTTTTTTTTTGCCTTGGGTGTGAATGCTAAGTTTATTTCTTTTGTGTTTTTGTGAGAATGAGCTAGGGGTTCTAAGGTTGGATTTGAGTTTCTTTTATAGGCAAAGGCTAGGGTTTCTCTTGTGTGAATAGGAAAGGAATCAATGTAATCATGAGTGGCATCTCCTAATTAGTGTTTCACAAGGAAAACATCTTTTTAATTGGGGACATGATTTGGCTTAATTAGGAAGATCATATATTTGATTTGTTTATTTAGGTATGTGAATTATTCAGATTGGGATGTGATTTATTTAATTTAGGAAGGATATTATTTTAATTTGTGACATGTTTTAAATGTTTTAATTATTTTTGGGTGGGTTTTGGTGGGCTAAATGGGCTTGGGCGTGAGGCTAGCAACAAAATCAGAAGTACCGACCCAGTTCGAACGCCTATTCGAACGCTACACGAACGTCCAGTATCTGCTTGACGTTCGAACGTGTTCACGAACGCAGCACGAACGAAAGCAGTGAACATGTGAATTGAATCAGATGACATACTTATTCTGAATTTCCCCTTCTGACATTCGTTTCCTCGACTTCCGCAACCTAAAGAGTAGTGCCTCTGTACGAGACTCATCATAGGGACTTACATGCAAAAATGCAGTGCCTACAATCGTCCCCACTTTGATGGGACCTATGCAGTGTGTGACAATGACAATCCTATCAAAGTTATGCATGCATTTTTACTTACCTGGCTCGCCAGCTGTTGCTTAACTTACTGTTATCCTTAGATGCTTTGACCATTGGGCTTTGTTCCCAAATTATATTGAATATGGGCTTTGTTCCCGAACTGCGTTGAGAGAGGGCTTTATTCCCCTGGGCTTTATTCCCGAGCTGTTTTGAAAGTGGGCTTTATTCCTCTAAGCTTTGTTCCTGAACTGTGTTTAAAGTGGGCTATATTCCTCTAGGCTTTATTCCCGAACTGTGTAAAGATAGGGCTTTATTCCCCTGGGCTTTATTCCCATGAACTGTGTTGAGATGGGGCTTTATTCCCATGGGCTTTATTCCCGGTCTATATCAAGATAGGGTTTTATTCCCCTGGGCTTTGTTCCTGAACTGTGTTGAGATGTGGCTTTATTCCCCTGGGCTTTATTCCCGAACTGTATCAAGATAGGGCTTTATTCCCCTGTGCTTTGTTCCTGAACTGTGTTGAGATAGGGCTTTATTCCCCTGGGCTTTATTCTCGAACTGTATCAAGATAGGGCTTTATTCCCCTGGCTGTACTGAATGTGAACTTTGTTCCCAAATTTACTGAATGTGGGCTTTATTCCTGATCTGTTGATTGTGAGTGGGCTTTGTTCCCTGGCTATACTGAATATGGGCTTTGTTCCCGAGCTTGCTGAATGCGGGCGTTATTCTCGGACTGTGTTGACTGTGGGCTTTGTTCCCGAACTTGCTGAATGTGGGCTTTATTCCCGAACTGTGTTGACTGTAGGCTTTGTTCCCGAAACTGTTTGTCTTTGCTGCCTTTTCCTTTCCTTCAAAACCTGTAAACAACAAGAAAAAAATTGCGTGCATGTGACGTGTATGCATGTATGCATGGTTGTGTTTCCAATTCCGATGGGTTAGGTCTTCCTTGTGCTCTTTGGTGTCCTTCGTCTGTAACTGTTTTTGGTCACCCCCTGTGCCTGCTTATAATTTCTTTATGTCAATTCTCCTTGGTGATTGCTCAGTCTTCTTTGATTCCGTGACTCAATATCTCGTTACGTCTCTGATTCGCGAGGTGGTAGACTGGTCGCCCCCAGTCTTGGCTTAGCTTTCTGTTCTTCGCTTCTTGCACTGGGTCGAAGTAGATCATGTGATGTGACGTTCCAAAACTACTGGTGATGTGGGCCTCGACCTTGGGACTCATCCCCAAAACTGATGATGATGCTGATGTGGGCCTCAACCCTGGGACTCATCCCAAAACTGATACTGGTGCCGATGTGGGCCTCAACCCTGAGACTCATCCCCAAAACTGATGATGATGCTGATGTGGGCCTCAACCCTGGGACTCATCCCCAAACTGACACTAATACTGATACTAATATGGGCCTCACCCCAAACTGATACTGATGCGGGCCTCGCCCCCAAATTGATGCTGATGATGATAATGCTGATGTGGGCCTCGCCCCAGGGACTCATCCCCGAAACTGATACCAATGTGTTGCTGCTTCTAGTTGGCTTGCATTTGCCGCTTTCTTCTTTTCTTCTTTGAAACCTCTCTTAAGTCGTCTCTTGTATAGTTCTCCCTTCAAACTCACATATTGAGAAGCCAACTCCTGAATGATTATCTTGTTCTTCTTGAAAGGTAGAGGCTCAGGCAAGTAAGTGAAATGAACGCCTTTTTTATTATTAAGAAAAAGGTTCGAACAAGTAGACAAAATCAATGTCTATATCAAAAATGCAGGATTATAATCAAATAAGCCAGGGAAAACATCTTCATTGTCTGCGGCATTGTCTTCTTCCTCAGCCTATGGTTCTCCACTATTGATATCTTCTATCTCTATGCAAGAAGCTCGATGGTTGAAAGTTTGGAGGACAAAGGTTTCGGGTAGGCCAGAGTTGATCATGTAGATGGGTGGTGGAACGGAGTGGTAGTTAGGCAGAAGGTTATGGTATGTGTTGGGCTGTTCTTTCTCAGGGACAGGTATATTATCGGAGTCAATGAGGTTTTGGATCTCATGCTTAAGGCGGGTGTAGTTGTCGGTGTCATGGCCTTTTTTCTTGATGGAAGTAACAATACAGGCTTAGGTCAAGGTTGGGTGGTATAGGATCTGGAAGTGGTTTAGGCTCTAAGGGTTTTAGGAGTCCTTGCGTCTTCAGCTTCTCAAGCACCTTAGATAAAGGCTTCCCCAGTTTGAGAAATGCCGGTTCCTGATGGCAGCAACCTCGGCAGTAGCGGGCTTGGTCTTAGAATGTCCCCCAAAAGTCCTTATATTATGGCCATAGAACTTTCTATTATTCACTTCTTCTTCTTCGATGTCCATGACAGTCTCCCTCAGCTGTCGGAAATCTGCAATCGTGGAGGTCATCCTTCTCAACTTGCCATAAATGGAGGGTTTGGTGCCCTTGATGATCATTTTGATTTGGTCCTTCTCTGAGGGCCGAGTCTGAATCTTTAGAAGCTGGCTTCTCCAGCGGTCTACATACTCTTTGAAACTTTCCTCCGGTTTCTGCTTGGTATTCTCCAAGTCACGGAGCGACAAGTCGATCTCCAAATCTGTAACATACTGTTTCAGAAAAGCTTCTGCCAATTCCCTCCAATCTTCCTTAACTTTTCTCTCAAGGCTATGGTACCACACTACGGGTGCCCCCTCAAGCGACATCCCAAACATTTTCTTAACTTGGCGTTGTGACATGCCTACTGAACTCATTACAGCGACATATTGCCAGAGATGTACCCTCGGGTCCCCATTCCCATTGAACTTGGCCATATCAGGCATCTTGAATTGAGCCGGCAACTGTTCTTCAAAAGTCATCACCTCATAGTCCAACAAGTCCTCATGCTTGCCCTTTAGCTTACGGGTAACTGACTCCACCTGATCACGGAGCTTTTGCAATTCTGCCTGAGACCCAATCATTCTTCCTGCCGCATATTCAGCCATGTCATTATCAAAAGCGGGGATGTCATCCCCCAACCCGCTCGGAGGCTCCTCACGCCTCATATTCTCAGAGTTTCCCCCAGCACGGGGCACGGCCATATTAGCCATAGCAGTAGTCAAGGCTTGCAACTGTTCAGTAACCTTGGTGAGATTGGTTTCCAACTGATCCATACGGGATGTTTCATTCTCTGATTCGCTCATGTTTGCTATTGGCCTTTTAACAAGTCTTCCCTTTTCCCTAACCCAGCAGATATATATGATGGCTCTTAAGACACAAGAGAGTTAACATGATGTGTGTATGCATGAGATGCATGAGATACGTGCGATGTGTGGAACATATAATTCGGCCAATTGTCATTTTAAAGCTTCAATCATATTATTGCAAGGTGCACACTTGTCCTAGTTGAAAAGGCCCAACAGGTTTACACCTTCGCAATAACGTGGTTAAACAACTTCAAATGATAAAGAGCCCAAACACAGGATGGCCCATCGGCATTTCAGAAACTTTTAGCCCAATTGTCATAGGATACGAACTCGTCCCAGTTTAAATGGCCCAACAAGTTCGCATTTTTGACAAGAAGTCCAACTGAATCCAAATGGTGATGGTCCCCAAATACAAGTATAAAGAGATAATTCAAGCATAAAGCAATAATTTCTACAGAGTGGCCCATCGGCATTTCAGAAGCTTTTTGCCCAATTGTCATAGGATACGAACTCGTCCCAGTTTAAATGGCCCAACAAGTTTGCATTTCTGACAAGAAGTCCAACTACATCCAAATGATGATGGTCCACAAACACAAGGAAATAGTTTCTATAGGTCATACAACTCCGGTCTACATGTGGGTTTGCGGGAGTGTGGACAAAGACTCGCTGGTGAAGGATTGCCCACAACTAGGTCTCCACACTCAAGGGTTCGAGCAACCAAGCGAGTGCACCTTTTTTATACCTTACGGTACGTGCCAACGAGTTATGGTGCGTGACTGACTGTCAAATGGATTTCCCTTTGTAGATTCCCCAGAGGGAAGGCGGAGCGAACTCTCTTAAAAACCCAAGCCTTTTAGGCTCTTATCGCTTGGTGACAGGAATAAACAACGAGTCCTCCAAATTAGTCCATCACGGTAGGCTACAAGTACATGATTATCTAGGTGCCTTCGCATCTTTTCCTTATAGAAAGGTAGTGAATGAGGGAAGACACCAAACCATTACCTAGCCTTAAAAGTGCTTTTGATTAAACCCTTTTCAACCCACGGTAAACACGGTTAATTAAAGCACAAATCCAAACATTACAAGACATTATTTCGGGGCCAATTCTCTATCCCCAGTGGAGTCGCCAAACTGTTGGACACAGAAATCGGCGACACTGTCCCGGGCTCGCGGCCCGGTTGGGAGTACGGAATAGCCCATGGGGGAACTAAACCGGAGAAATAACATAGAGTCGCCACCCGGTGTGAACCAGGAAAATGATTTAAGGCCGCACTCACTCCTCGCAAGGGAAGACCTCAAATCGTTGGGTTCAGAATGGTCTCTTACTTATGCCACTTATAATGAAATGATCTGTGCAATAATTTAATCGGATCTACACAACATATATTTCCAAAGGTATTCTATTTCTAAGTTCACATGCATAGAAACAAAGCTCGTATCTACGTTTGCCTATAACCTATGCTTAAGCTTGCATGCATAAAAGTAGATTGAAATAACGATAAACACATAATTTCACAAACGCATTACATTGATTATGGAAACGCAAATGGACAATGATTGTACAAGCATGCATATTAAAGAGAGGCAATTAAGTGCATAAATATTGAAGAGAGCTAACTAAACATATGATGGGGAAGGGAATGACTAGGAGAACAAAAATGCATGAAACATGATAAAGGAATCTGTCCAGTGTGTGCGCGTTCGTGTAGCGTTCGTAAACGCGTTCGAACGGTAAACATAATGCAAGCGTTCAAGTGGCGTTTGATAACACGTTCGAACGATAAACAGAATGTCTGCGTTCGTATAGCGTTTGATAATGCGTTCGAACGGGATGAGACCTGATGCATGATACAATAAAACGCATGAAAGTTCGAGTAACGTTCGTAAATGCGTTCGAACGGTAAACAGAAGGTTCGCGTTCATATAGCGTTTGAGAACGCGTTCGAACGGGACCGGACCTGATGCATGATAAAACAAAGAAAATACGTACGCGTTTGAGTAGCGTTAGTAAACACGTTCGAACGATAAACAGAAGGTTCACGTTCGTATAGCGTTCGAGAACGCGTTCGAACGGGATAAGACCTGATGTATGATAAAACAAGAAAACACATGCGCGTTCAAGTAGCGTTCGTAAACACGTTCGAACGGTAAACAGAAGGTTCACGTTCGTATAGCGTTCGAGAACGTGTTCGAACGGGATAAGACCTGATGCATGATAGACGACGCAACACATACATAGATAAGCAAATCCACAATATAGGACCTCGTGTGCCCGATGGAACACATTTCACATTCAATCGGGTGCACCTCATCCGGCGCGGCAAAACATCGTGGAAAAGGTAGCCTTTAAGGCATTTCCCTCGAATAGAGGACCTTTAATCCACCCTAGTTAGCCCATGCGCACAAGAATGCAATGCATGCGTAAATAAAGCAATGATATGCAAATGGTAAATGACATAATAAAAGGCGCGGCAAAACATCGTGGTAAAGGTAGCCTTCAGGCATTTCCCACGAATAGAGGACCTTTAATCCACCATAGTTAGCCCATGCGTATTTTGTTACCATGCATATAAAATAAATACAACAATAATATAGGACCTCGTATGCTCGATTAAACATATCTCACATTCAATCAAACATACTCTGTCCGGTGCGGCGAAACATCGTGGAAAATGTAGCCTTTTAGGCATTTCCCTCGAATAGATAACCTTTAATCCACCCTAGTTAGCCCATGCGCACTATATCATCATGCATAAATAAGCAACATGCAGAAAGCAATAGCATACTAACGACTAAATCATGCTTAAAAGATAAATAACATGCAAGCAACCCAATCATGCTCGAATACAAGATTGGATGAAACAAAGTGTGTGAATCTCTCAAGTGATACGTGGTATTGTATCCCGAGTGCAAACCGCAATACCGTCCATTCGGATTCGGCTACGGAATTTACGTCCGGGTTTCCATCCGATATACCACAAGAGATAACACATATTCCATTCATCTAAGGACCATAACATATATCAACAAACGACTCTCATGCGAAGGAATTCTAATAAACAACAAAAAAAGATGAGAATAAATAAGAAGGGTGCCCTCATGTCTAACCTCTTAGGTCGTCTCTCGAAAGTGCGTTACACGGCCGTCGGAAGGGTTGATGCTCCGCAACTCCTCTGGTTCACTGGTCCACTGCTTCCTTTCACTGTTTCGCTGCTTGGGGCTGCTGTTTTTACTCCATTTTGCTGCTGTTTTCACTGTATTTTTTGGTCAATATTTTCCGTATTCGGTTGCTGTTTTTGGTGTATTTGGGCTGCTGTTTGGGTGTGATTTTCGGTGGTGTTATGGCGTGGTCTGAAGACTGTTTCGGTGAGGTAAAGGGGGTGAGTTTATGCGGCAATGGAGGGGGTCTTGAGGGATGAGTATTCGGCTATTGCAGAGAGAGTAGAAGAGAATTATTTGCTTCTTCCTTTTTTTTGCCTTGGGTGTGAATGCTAAGTTTATTTCTTTTGTGTTTTTGTGAGAATGAGCTAGGGATTCTAAGGTTGGATTTGTGTTTCTTTTATATGAAAATGCTAGGGTTTCTCTTGTGTGAATAGGAAAGGAATCAATGTAATCATGAGTGGCATCTCATAATTAGTGTTTCACAAGGAAAACATCTTTTTAATTGGGGACATGATTTGGCTTAATTAGGAAGATCATATATTTGATTTGTTTATTTAGGTATGTGAATTATTTAGATTGGGATGTTATTTATTTAATTTAGGAAGGATATTATTTTAATTTATGACATGTTTTAAATGTTTTAATTATTTTTGGGTGGGTTTTGGTGGGCTAAATGGGCTTGGGCGTAAGGCTAACAACAAAACCAGAAGTACCGACACCGTTCGAACGCCTATTCGAACTCTATACGAACGTCCACAATCTGCTTGACGTTCGAACGTGTTCACGAACGCAGCACGAACGAAAGCAGTGAACATGTGAATTGAATCCGATGACATACTTATTCTGAATTTCCCCTTCCGATATTCGTTTCCCGCGAATTCTGCAACCTAAAGAGTAGTGCCTTCGTACGAGACTCATCATAAGGACTTACATGCAAAAATGCAGTGCCTACACCAGCAGATTTTATTGTCCTTGATATGGAGGAAAACACAGAAGTGCCAATCATCCTCGGGAGACCATTCTTGGCTACAGGTCGAACCATTATTGATGTACAAAAAGGAGAATTAACCATGAGGGTACATGACCAAGAGGTAACATTCAATGTTTTCAAGGCCATGAATTTCCCAGATGATGAAAATAATGAGGAATGTTTCAGACTTGATGTGATACACAATACCATTCAGAATTCCAATGCAATGCAAAGTTCTACTGACAAACTTAAAACATGTCAATTGCTTGTGGAGCCTGAAGATAAAGCTTCTTTTGCACTAAAAAATTCAATTCTTGCACTACAAGCAACAGAAGAGAAAAAGTTCCACCAGCTCAACAAATTGGAGGAATTTCACAATCAGCCTTTTGAGGATGCCAAATTGTACAAAGAAAAGGGCAAGAAGAGACATGATGAGAAGTTAGTGTGCATACAACTGGAACCAGGGCAGAAGGTACTGTTAAACAAATCAAGGGTGAAATTCTTCCCATGGAAGCCAAAATCACGATGGTCAGGTCCATTTTTGATAACCAAAGTTTTACCAGATAGAGCCATTGAGATACATGATCCTGACTCCAACAAAACTTTCAAGGTTAAAAATCCTATGCAATTTGTGTATATATTGTGATCTGGTGTGTTTTATTTTTGTGTGTTTAATTTTTGCAGGTAAAGTCATTTCAAGATGGAAGAAGCTCTCGCAAAACTTCACAAGCAATTTCCTTCTCTCCCTCAAAAATCTCTTATGAAAGTCTACAAAGCTCGTTTGGAACGGATGAGACTACTGATGATCAAATGTATTCCTAACGATATTCGTTGGGTAATTGAAGCACGGGTCCGATTGGCAGGTGAGTCTTCTGAATCTTTTATTTCACATCTTCCTAGTTTTGGAAGAAGCACATATCCAAAGAAACGTAGAGCTAAGCAAATGGGTGTTTGTTACAAATGTGCACGCTGGAATTGCAATACTTGTTGTCGTTCTTTAGGAATGGTGTCTGATAATCGCGAAGATAAAATTAAATTCATTAGGGATGGCTTGAGTAAGGAGTCTGTAGATAATATATCTTCGACTCTTGAGACGCATCCCAGTGGATATGTTCATATAGCCATTCGCAAATTACATACACAATTTCAAAAAGAAAGACAACAGTTAAGTCTTGGGAATCTGACTCAAAAAGACCATGTTTGCCAATTTATAAGAAAATTGGATGGGAAGCTTGTCCCTGACGCATAGACGTCAATCAAGCCGCTACTTTTCTTGTACATATTATATCTCTTTGTCTTTGTCTTTTCCTGATAATTGTGATTTGTTTTGTTGTTTTCTTTATTTTCATAGACATGATCCAGACTTTTTTGACCTTTCACGATTTCTTTTGTTGTTTAGCTAACAAACGTCATATGGAAGATACTAGTGCTATTATTACTCACCATTTTCAGGTGTTATAAATTCAACTCATCATTGCACTTTTGAAGACATCCAGAGTAAAACATGGAAGCCACTTCAAGAAGACGAGTTGAAAACATCTTTGTGTTTTGCGGTACTAGTGTTGGTACTAAGCCACAATACGTAGAAGCAGCACATGAATTGGGTCGAGTCTTAGCTGCAAGGAATATGCACTTAGTATATCGCGGATGCAATCTTGGACTTGTGGGGGTCGTTTCAAAGGCTGGACAGGAAGGAGGCAGTCACGTTTTGGGAATCATCCCAAAACCATTGGCGGAGACAAATCTTATTGGACCATCAAATGGAGAGGAACTAATCGTGCCAGGTATGTCTGAACGATTGATAGAAATGATTAACCGTGCTGATGCTTTTATTGCTTTGCCAGGTGGCTTAGGCACATTAGAGGAAATTTTTATAGTGCTATCTTGGGCGAACCTGAACATACACCAGAAACCAATTGAGATGTTTAACGTTGATGGATTTTATGATTTTATTTTTGTGTTTCTTGACGATGCCCGGAGAAATGGATTCGTGTAAAAACCTTTAAAAGAACTCATCTTCACTGCCAGAACTGCTCCGGATCTAATAGACCAACTCTTAGCCTATGAACCACAAATTGACCCTATCATTTCAAAGATAAATTGGTCCGAGGATGATCGTGGTAAGAGGCGTCGGATTAATCTGGATATTAAGCTTTAATTTCCTAGAATTTCAGCTAACCATGTATTATCTTCTAAACTCTTCTTCTACTGTTTAAGACATTGGGGACAATGTCTCATTTAGGTTTGGGGGAGGGAATTAGTTGATCAGTACCTTGTTTTTAGTTTGTGTGTTTTTTTTATTTTTAGTCCAAATTTTTTCGAAAAATACAAAAAAAAATTGAAAATTTTTCAAAAATTACAAAAATATTTTGCGTTTTTGTGTTTTTATTTTGACTAAAAATGTGAAATTGGTAAGAGATAAATGTGTAAGGAATTGCCACTCCTGAGAGTATCTCAAACCATTTTTGAAACAAGTTAATTTTTGTTTATTTCATTTTAAATTATTTAATTTGTGAATTCTCCATAATACTGACTAAAATGGATCTTCATGTGCTCAGTTAGCAAATATTATCAACATGCATTGTAACATACGAACATGAGCTAAAATTGAAAAGTTTGTAATATTCAGTCCTCTAGTTTAATTGGAGGAAGCATCTCAAAAAGTGATGGAGTAAAAAAAAACATCTGAGATCCGAGTTATTAAGTCTGTAAGGGTGTTTTAACACCTAGTGCCCTAAACCCAACTGGTTTGGGAGTCAATGGCCCAAAGCTCGCTACATGGATCAAAGATGTTGCAAAAAAATATATATCTAAAGTCTGAGTAATTAAGTCCGTAGGGGTGTCTTAACACCTGGTGCCCTAAAGCCAACTGGTTTGGGAGTCACCGACCCAACACTCGCTACATAGATGAAAGATATTGTATATAAATAAAAAAAAATTCAAAAATCAAAGAAAAAAAATCAGAAAAATTATTCCATTGCTGCAAAAAGGTGTGAATTCTGATAAAACTTTAGGACAAAAATATTACTCTCTTATCAACTGCACTTGTGACTGTTGTGGGCAAAAATGAGTTGATTAATATTTTGTCGGCTGTGCATATGGAGAATGGTAGATATAATCGGAGAATTTACTTATTCAGTAATTTAGAAAGAAAGAAAACAACCAGTAACTTGGAGTAGAAGTTTCACCTGATTAGTCACTAACTTCTTTATTCTCTTTTCTCTTGTCTTTTTGCTTTTGCGTGAATTAGTTTTATTATCTTTTTACTTTTGTAAAATGTTTGTGGGTATCGTTGCTGTAAGCCGTCACGAGACTATAACTCGTCCACTAGGGACACCTAGGGGTTTAAAGGCTTGTTGCATATGCTAAATGCAACCGTGATCCCTACGAAAGTGGCTTAATTTAAATTTAATTGTTTCTTGTATTTTATTTTGTTGTTTTGCTCGAGGACTATCAAAATGTTAGGTTTGGGGGGTGTGATGAGCAGAAAATATATCAATATTTACCGCCCCTTTTACTTAATATTTTGTTTAGTTTCTCGGGTTTGATGAACGTTTTGATGTGTTTTAGTTTATTTTACAGATAAAATAATATTGGGACACAATGAAATCATTTAGGACGAAATGTGGGTAAAATAAGAGCAAAAATTGGACTTGACATATTAATTTTGGAGATTGGAAACTTGAAAGGGCGTTTTAACGAAGTGCAATTTTGGAAATTCCAGTTTTGCGCATCTGTCGTATTTTGGGCATAACTCTTTACTCCAATATCAGATTGAGCTGATTGAAGTTCCAAATTAAAGAGGACTCAAATATCTACAACTTTGAAAGACAAAATAATTTCAAATTCTGAAGATTTCATGCCCGAAATTGATGAACCATCCAGAAGTGTGTTGTGTGTAATTATTAAAGTCATTTTCAAAGCAAAATAAATAATAAAAATTATCAAATCACCACCAAACATGATAAGCAATTAGTGGAGCAATTAATAATGGATTTGGTGGAGCAATTAGTGGAGCAATTAATAATGGATTTGGTGGATGATTTGATAGAGGCAAAATTTTGCTTATAAATATCAAGCCATTTCATTTGTAAATTCATACTTTCTTCTAAGGAATTCCTTAAGAATACTAAGAAGATTGTATCTTGTTTGTTTATTTACAGCTTTCAGTAATTAATTTCCGCTTTCGCAATTTCTTTTCTTTACTTTTCAGTTTTTACTTTCCGCAATTTACTTTTTACGCACAGTACTTTTCTTTCTTTAATTTTCAGTTTTTACTTTTCAGTAATAATGAGGTAACTCCCCTTTGCTGGGGTAAAAGGTAAAACTTTTATTACTAATATTTAGATTAATCTCCCTTAATTATAATATATAAACTAGTTAAAACCTGACTTAACGAGGATACCGCCATATTGGTCGGTTGGTAATTATTTAAATTGGTTTTAACCTGAATAAACTGGATACCGCCTGATTGGTCGGTTGGTAATTAATTATTAATTTGACTTAATCTGGATACCGCCTATATGGCTGGTTGGTAATTATCATGCAAAGTTAATATATTATATTAAGGGATATATCTAAAATAGAAGTAATAAAAGTGGATCCTTTTACCTCAGCATTTTCTTTTATTGTATTTTTACTTTATTTACTTTTCAGCAATTTACTTTCAGCATTTACTTTTCAGCAATTTACTTTTCAGTAATTTACTTTCAGCATTTATTTTTCAGCATTTAATTTTCAGTATTTAATTTCAGCATTTACTTTCCGTCATTTACTTTTCAGCAATTTACTTTTTTGCATTTTACTTTATGTCTTTTATTTTATTTAAGTTTTTACTAGCCCTAGTTATGTGTCGTAACTAAGTTAGTTATCTGGGGTTGTGATGAATTCTAATATCACCGGTTTATAAGGGGTTATTTTATAGTTTGGGTAATTTAAAGGTTTACTTATTAAGTCTTAAGCTTAATGCTTCTTGTTGTCTGATCACCAATAAGATTGATGTGGTAAATCTAAAATAAACTTGACAAAGGAATTATAGGTTTCAGCCTTAGACTTAATAGCCCACGATCTTCCTTGAGGATAGATAACCCTTTAATAGATTTCCTTACAGGATAGACATATACCTGTCGGGCGGGGGTAGCCATAATTGGAACTTAAACTTAATGAATTCAGATAATTTGGTTGACATAGACATATGGTTCAATTGGGTTAAACTGGGTATTTGCGTCTAACCATCGACATAGGCTTTTGTATAATTTAGTGTTCCAGGTTAGTAAACCGATTTATTACACAACCATGAAATAACCACTTCATCTTTTAAAACATATTAGAAAGATTCACAACCCTAGATAGTTTTTAATATTGAATTTTCTTAAACCTACTTTTGTGCAATTTTAATTAATTTTTTTTTTAAATTTAGAATCATCATCATTTCAAATCAATCAATCAACCTGTTGGATACTAGTAATCATTTGACCTCATAAAATTAATAGATTTGGTATTAAGTCCTCGTGGGATCGATACTTTTTATACTACTTGAACGATACGTACGCTTGCGTTATACGTGTATGTTTACGCCGGTCACCGATTTGGTGAAGCATATACATGAGAAAGCAAGAGAGCAAATACAATGAAAGAATGAGCAATATGCTTCTCATGCTAATAAGGGAAGAAAATGTGTGGTATTTCAGCCTGGAGATTGGGTTTGGGTACACATGCGCAAGGAGAGATTTCCTAAACAACGTAAATCTAAGCTACAACCGAGAGGGGATGGTCCATTTCAAGTCTTGGAACGGATTAATGACAATGCATACAAGCAGGATTTACAAGGTAAGTATAATGTGTCTGCTACATTTAATGTTTCTGACTTAACTCCTTTTGATGTAGGTACAGATTCGACTACATCTGAATCTGATGGTTTATCGAAAATATGAGAGAATTCAAGCCTCGCAGTAAAATGGTACTCGAGGAGCACTGTTATGGTTAGACCAATGCATCATCAATAACAATTGTTGACAATGACAATAATGTAACAACTTTGACATCTGAGCATCAGATGTAGTTATATCAAGAAAGTCTACCACCTAGACATAGTATAAGAGTTGTGCGACAACCTGATCGTTATCTAATGATTAGAGAGGCAAAATTTATCGCCTCTAGTAGTGATGTAGATGATCTATTGAGCTATTGTAGTGCAATGGATGATCCTGATAAAAAGGAATGGCTCAAAGCCATGAATCTCGAGATGAAGTCTGTGTACTCCAACTCAGTATGTGATCTTGTAGGTCAACCTGATAGGGTAAAACCTATAGGTTTCAAGTGGATTCACAAGAAGAAGATATGAGTAGATGGGAAGGTAAAGACCTTCAAAGCTAGGTTGTGGCCAAAGGTTATACCTAGAAAGAGGAAGTCGACTATGATGAGATTTCCTTGCCAGTAGCCCTGCTTAAATATATTCGTACTTTTCTATCCATTGCCACATATTATGAATATGAGAAATGGCAGATGGGCGTCAAGATAACATTCTTGAATGCTAGTCTTGATGATAGCATCTATATGGTACAACCAAATAGATTCGTTCCCTAAGGTCAAGAACAAAAGATTTGCAAGCTGCAAAGGTCTATTTATAAACTGAAGCAAGTATCTTGATCTTGGAAAATGAGATTTGATACGATGATCAAATCTTATGATTTTCAGCTGAACGCCAATGGGCATTGTATATAAAAATGTGTCATTGGTGGTAAGGTGGTTTTTCTCATATTATCGATGATATTTTACTCATTGAGAATGATGTAAAAGTATTATCAGAAGTAAAATCTTGACTAACTTCAAATGAAAGATTTGAGAAAGGCAAGTTATGTACTTGAAATCAGCATCATTCGGAATCATAAGAGATGACTATTAGTTATGTCTCAAGCATCATAAATCGACAAGATTGTTGTACGATTCTGGATGCTGAAAGCCAAGAAAGGTCATTTACCTTTTCGATATGGAATTTTTGTTGGACAATTATGACCCATACAGTCACTATTTGTACAGATCACGGTGTTGTTGTACAAATTAACTATGTGACAAAGGAGATTGCACTCTTATCATTTGTGATTAGATCACCAAGATATATAAATGATAGGAGGTCCCTGTGATTTTTTCCTGGACGGAGAATGATATGAGACAGTATCAGTCCACGAAGGATAAATCATTAAATATCCATAGTCAGAGCATTATCGAGATTGGACATCGATGAATGCGTAAAAGACTAGTATTACACTTGTGCGCGTTGTGAGGGCACACCGGCATAGTTCTCATATATTTTGGTATAGGATACTCATGCAAGTGTAATAGGAGGTTGTGTTTTACCGATGGTACGGGAAACAGCTTCGCTCTGGATAGACCCCCTCGGAATTCCATTGGTAGTATGACTATGTGTCTATGGAAGTCCGAAATCAGGGTAGGTGTATTTGGTCTTAACTTGAGACTTGCACCGCTAATACTTGCGACAATCAATATACTTTGGTTGCGGTCGTCCAGGGCTTTGACAGGTTCTGTGTACGCCAATGCTGGGTATATTGAGAATTGTAGTGTGTTGGGTGTGATGTCAAGACGGAAGTGTCACTCCAGTCATATGGAGTTGATGATCGCGCAGGGATACATAACTGGTTCTCTATAAAGGTTGCAACCGTCGGGATAATATGACCTGGTCATGATTATCCGATATTAATGAGACTAGTTGTTCGTAATCCGATATATGCTTCGTACGGGGCAGACACTGTACCAGCCCCAGGTCTTGCATGTGATCATCCGATATTCGACAGAAATACGCAATACTACGTATACTACGCCTGATATAGATCCTTTATTCCTGTAAGGATATTTCCGGAGAATTGGGTAGGCATGGCGCTTTGCTAGAGGCCAACTTTTTCTTGTAAATCGGTAAAACGTAGTACTTGGTACTTACGTGTTCGGATAGTCCGACGACCGAATTTACTACCAACATATCCGGGGATCTCATGGGTCGCTTCCCAAAGATTCACCGATGACGTATGACTCGCACTCTAAATTAATCTGGGATTAATTAGAAGAGAGAGAAAATTAATCTGGGATTAATTGCGGAGATATTTTATCTGGGATAAAATATCAATTTAAAAGAGAGAGAACGATTAATTTGTAATTAATCGGTAAATTAATATATTCGATATATTAAACGAAATTGGATTTCGACGCGGAATTAAAATTAAATTTTAATTCGGGCGAACGAATTAATTTAGAATTAATTCGTTAGCGACGTAAATAGTGACTTCGCTAGGCGTAATCATTTAATTACGACGCAACGAAAAATTTGTTAATTTGGAATTAGCGAACTCGAGCCCGGGATTGTTTGCGAGCGCATTCGCATTTCGAATTCGAGTGTGGCACAAAAGTCAAATCAAGCATCAAATCATTAGTCGCATCAAGCGTCAAATCACTTGCCACTTTGAGTGATGTGACTTGACAACTTGATTGATAGATGTGACTTGATGAGAGTTGTTGAAAAGCTTTTTGAAAGCTTGAAAGACATTTACTATTATTATAATTGGTGTTTGACTTTTGATTTTGGTATTAGATACACAAAATTAAAACAACAACTTCACTTATTCTCTCCTTCACTCACGCCCATATGGGCATTTTTCTCTCCTCTGGTTTGCTCACTGCCGAGCAGTGAAGGGAAGCAAAGAGTGGGATTTTGTGGCAAAATCACAAGTGCTAGCACACTTACGAGACATGCGAAGGTGATAGGGAAGTCCACCCATGAGCCGGGAATCGTTTGACGAAGCTTGGAGCTCAAAATTTGAAGACAAATGGGCGAAAATAGTGAGGACATTCAGCTCACTGCCGTGACAGTCCAAAGGCAGAAAATGGATTTTTTGTCCGACTCCGCGTCGCTCAACCGATCGATGTGAGTATTCCGCAACTTCTTCGATTTGTATTCGCACTTATTTCATGCTTATTATTGATCTTGGCACCTTAATAGAAACCAACAATGGTATCTAGAGCAAGGTTTGAGCATGAAAAGTTTAGGGCTTAAAATTTGGTTAAATTGATTTTGAGCATGATTTGATTAAATTGGATG
This sequence comes from Zanthoxylum bungeanum, assembly GCA_019454045.1. Classification (NCBI taxonomy): domain Eukaryota; kingdom Viridiplantae; phylum Streptophyta; class Magnoliopsida; order Sapindales; family Rutaceae; genus Zanthoxylum; species Zanthoxylum bungeanum. The sequence continues at coordinate 30,776 of SKCR01019075.1, read as the reverse complement.
TTTGAATATGCTTAAATCATGTTTAATTGAAGTTTGATTGGATCAATTTCAAGAAAATGATTTGGAACAATTTTTCCCCAAATGCTTGTGTTGGCCGAATGGTGACATAGCCCTAATGTCTTGGAATTTTGATTTGTTGATTCATTGGATGAGTTATAATCATGTTGGGATTTTCGATTTGAAAATTAATTAGATTGAATTTTTGAATTTGACAAAAACCCTAATTGCCGAGACCTTGATGAGCATGTAATGGGTTTGATTTTAATCAAAATGTGTTGGACATGTGATGATGAAAATGAGCATGATTAATTGTGTATATTGATGTTTTAGAAATGTTAATTTGGGTAATTAATCATGTTATACACTTTGGTAATTAAATTGGGAATTTGGAATTTTATGATTTAATTATTTTGGGCCTATTTTGTGAAATTGGGCTTAAGTGTTGTAATTGGGCTTGTTGGGCTTTGTTGCACAGAGTTGGGTTTAGGCCAAATGGATTGGATCCAATTGGGCCTAAAACCGCCTCCATAAAGCCAAAATGCAACTTAATGGACCTTTAAAGTTTAATTGGGCCTAATGGGCCAAGATTGATTTTTGGGCTTATGGGGTAACTCCCGGATTGGACTTTGGTTATGGGTTTGACCCGAGTTGACCAAACGTCCACGCCTTAAGAAATTAATTAAAAGCCCATTGGACTTTAATTAAATAGACGTTGGACGTTAATCGGGCTTTGAGACCCTGTAACGATTAAATTTGGAATTTAAGTCGTAAAGGTTTATTAATAAAGTGTAATATTTAATTTGGAATTAAATATCGAATTAGAATTGAATGCATATTAAATTGGATTTAATGATGTAGTTTAATTTAATTCGAGAATTCGTACTTTGAGTACTTATTCGCAAAACGAGTTTGACTTGAGCAAAATCAAATCGATGTTTGAACATTGGATGATCACTAATTATCAGATTAATTAATTTGATTAGATTGATTGATAACATGCTTGTGTGAATACATGGTTGCGATGCATGAATAATGTATATCATATGGATATTAGATGGGTGGGACAATTTTAGAAATTGTTGTAATAAATTTGATTTATTAATTGGACCTGCGTGTCCAGCCTTATTACCTCTCTATTCTTTGTATTCTCTTCTCACATATTCCTCTCAATGTAAATGAGGTTTCTTTAGAAGTGTAGTGTAACGGGTAGAAGTAAATACTTGTGCTAGCGGGAGAGAGAAAGTGAGAGATTTGATCTAGGATCATTGTGTAAAGTATCCATTCGCATATCATTTTTATTTTTCATATGCGCTTTATTATGTGTTTAGAATGCATGTTTAAGGGTGTATGATGATGATACCTTAACAAAGATAATAAATTGGTTGCCAATTTGCACTCGAAAAACCCTCGCAAAATATTAAGCGTTTTTCCTTCCATTGAGTAATTCTCACTCAAGATCCGAGACTGGCATTGGCTTGTTGGCCAAAGTCAAGGCCTTTGTCCGTCGAGGATGTGTTTGAATCACGAAGGCTTTGTTCCATATTGGTGTCTTGTCCAAGTTGTGGTTTGTTGGCCAAAGTCAAGACCACTTCTTGTCCATCGACATTGATTACGAAGCTTTCCATGGTCAATGGGTCGCGCTTAACTGGGATCACTAAGTTTGTTGTGCCAAAGCCAAGGCTTAGTTGATTCAGAGGAAAAAAGGTTAGGTAATACATTGGATGTATTAGCATATATAAGATATATGTTTCGGACTTGGATGTCCCCCTACCGGATCTAGGAATTGGATTGGATCCAATCGATCGTAGAGATCTACCTAGTTAATTATCATACAATTTGTTGGCCAAAGTCAAGATTGTGTGATATTTAACGGGATCCTAGCCCACTAGGAAACACGATTTCCCGAGTACTCGATAGAGGGTTAGAGGCTCGCCGAAAAATAGTGGGAGGCAAGAATTGAATTTGCAATATTCGTTTAATTACTTGCCATACGCGCTCAAACAAATATCATTTCGTCAAATAAATTAAATGTTAGTTGGACTAATATTTAAATGTTGTTTTTTAATAAATAGTTGGACTATATTCAAACTACTCATTTATAATTGATTTTATAATTTGATTATAGTAATCAATGTAATTGATTTTAATCTATTAAATTATAGTTGATTAAATAGTTGGACTATTGTAATCATTATAATAAATAGTACCGAAATCGTTGATTAAATAGTTGGACTATTAAAATCAAGATAAAAATTGAAAGATTAGCATTTAAAACATAATCCTAGGGAAAATGTATTTAAATGGTTTAATTTTCAATTGGGAATAAAATTTCAGGATGGTCCTGGAAAATAATAAGTTACTTTATTTGATAAAATAACATATTAGGCCTAAGCCCGGAGTTGAGCAATTAATAGAGCATGATCTTTGGAAGATTCATGTAATGATAACTTTAGTGCTTAATCCATTAAGCTTGTCGCAGTAGACTCCTTAATTTCTGAATCAGAACTAAGGATTAGATCCTTAAAGTATGATAATGAAATTGAAGGATCTTCAAAGAATCTATCCTTAGATCTTAGAAGTACTAATATTGCAATAGTAAACTCTTCGAGAGTTAATGACTATTCTCAAGGAGACAAAGTCAAAGTTTGCAATAAGGCAAGTAGCGCAAGGCGCACCTTACTTCGATATTCTAGAAGGCCAAGGCTTGGCCAAAGGCTTCTTGAGTATTGAAAAGGACAAAGGCAAAATCATTATAATCTTCTAGGAAGATAAATGACATATCCCAAAATGTCTGCCTAAATGTGGCAAATGGGATCGCGGAAGCGTGACTGCCGTTTGGACAAAGCAGACATGAAGGAATTGAAGACGAGCAATGCTCTGAATTCAAATATGTTTGTCATAAATATATTCACTACTAGTATTAAAATTGGATTTTATATACTTAGTGTGATATATATATATATATTGATGTTCAGAATCTGTTATGAACAGGATACTGACTTCAATTGAGATTAATCTACGAATTGGAAACGGGACGAAAGTCGCTGTTTTAACCGTAGATACCTAAGTTTAGGAACCACCTTCGGGTGTGTACCTAAATTGGGAAACTGTTATAATGTAGCTAGTTTGACTAGGAACATTATCTCTACATCAGTGTATAATCTGTTGCAGATGTACCTTTATATTCTAGAACACTAGTGTTTTATTATATAAAGATGATATTGAGATAAACACATTAGATGTGAATAATAGAGTTTATATTTTGAATATAAATAAATCTCAAACATATAACATGACAAACAAATAGCTCGAATTGATTTGATCAGAAGAAATATATAGTGGCATTGTTGTCTGGGACGCAATTAAACAAGAATCGTATATCTGCACTTTTGAAGAGTGGGTACTATGACTGATTTGATCTCATTCAAATAAAGTCTACGAATCTAGTTTATTGGGCAAAGTGCCTAAAACACTATTTACTTGGTAAAAGTGTAAATGCCACCGACCTGTTAGCCCTAGTTCATAGTGAAGCAAGTGGGCCCATGTCTAGCTAGGCTAGAGGTGGATATGAATATTTCGTGAACTTTACGGATGTGGCATCACGTTATGGTTATGTGTTTCTTTTGAAGAACACAAATCGGAAACTTTTAAAGTTTCGACACGAAGTAGACAAACAGACCAGCTAAAGTATTAAACCGTCATGGTAAGACCGTAATGGAAAATACTTAAGCAATAAGTTTCTCATATACTTGAAAGAGTATAGTATTCTTTCAAAATGAGGACTCCTCCCGGAACACGTCAAAGTGACGGTGTGTCCAAACCGAGTAACCGAATTTTGTTGGACATGATAAGGTTAATCATGAGTCGCTCTGAGCTACCATTTCCTCCAACGGATACGCTTTAACAGTGCAGAACTTATTTAGAATAAGGTTCCATAAAATCTGTTTGACAGATATCATATTAGATATGAACGGGAAAGAAACCGGGTTTCTCATTCCTGATAATTTGGGTATGCTGGGTGTAGGCATTGCATTTTTGCATATCAGCCCGATGATGAGTCTCGTATGGAGACACTACCTCTTTAGTAGTGAAAGCCGCGGGAAACGGACGTTGGAAGGGTAAAGTTGGAAATTAGTATTTTGTCAGATTTAACTCGCTTGTTTCGCTTCGGGTTCGCTTATTGGACCTCTGTTTTAAAACACACCAAACCCATTAAAACACATCTCACAAATTAAATAATTAAAACATTTAAAATACATGTCACAAACTAAATAAATCCAATTAAATTAAATAAAACATATGTCACAAATTAAAATTCATTTCTCAAATTAAAATATTCAAATTAAATTCCATAAATAACATTCCTAATTAAAATAAATCACATTCCTAATTTAATTAAATCACCTACCAATTTAAATAAATCATATCCTTAACTAAAAAGAATAAATCAAATCACTTCCCTTAATTAAAAGATTTCCTTATCACATACTAAATTAAAAGATATCCCTAATTAATACACAAATCTTATTCCTTCTCCAACAAGGTAAACCCCCTCCCTTGGCCTATAAAAATAACCCTTCTCCACACAAACGAAACCCTGGCTGGCTGGCTCATTCTCACAAAAATACAAAAAAACAATAACCCTAAACCTGCCAGCGCACGTTTCACCCATATCTCTCTCAATTCAATAAATAACACAAAGCAAATTCACCAAGGAATCAGACGTACACATCACTCAATTTCAGTCTTCATAAGCCACGCAAATAGGGACCCTAAAGCCATCAGCGAGCAGCCTCTCTTCAATCAACAAGCCAACTTCCCTCTCTAAATCACCCTAGCCTCACATCGCCGCATTGCCCTGCACCACTCACATATTGCCTCGCCCTTCAACGCCACATGCCCTGCCTCTTCAGCCACGTTCCACAGCATCACTCAAAGCCACATGCCTTGACCAACCAATTCACGAAGCAACAAAGCTACTAGCCTCACGCTTCCACGGCTCCCTTTATCACGCCTACACACTGCCAGCCCTTAAACGCCACTCACAGCCTTTCACACATCAACATTATTTCAATACAAACCAATAATCTTTCATTTAGCGTGATCAGCCCTCACACCTGCACCCTTGCTTCACGCCCATCTCTCACAAATCTGCCCCAACCTTCAACGCAACCGACCACCAAAGACAGTCCACAAACCAGTAAACAAAAGCCATCCATTAGCGCACGTTAACTATCCAAAACAGTCCCCGAAACTACCCAAAACAGTCTCCGAAACTACCCAAAACAGTGACCAGAAAATACCCTTAAAACAGCAGCGAAACGGAGTAAAAACGGCAGCCCGAACAGCAAAACAGCGAGGAAAGACGTTGAGTTGGTGAACCAAAAGAGTTGCGGATCATTCACCCTTCCAACGGACGTGTAACGCCCTTTCGTGAGACAACAAAAGAGGTTAGACCTGAGGGCACCTTTTTACTTATCATCTTTATTTTTGTTTTATTTATTTTAAAATATTATTGCATGAGAGTCGTTTAAAGCATGATGTGATTGTTGGATGAGCGGGATATGTGTTCCCTTTTGTGGTATATCGGATGGAAACCCGGACGTAAATTCCGTAGCCGATTCCGAATGGACGGTAGTATGGTCTGTACTCGGGATACAAAGCCACGTACCACTTAAGAGACACGTATCTCGTCTCATCCTAATTTTTATTTGAGCATGTTATAGTTTATAGGTTGTTTATTTATTGTTTAAAGCATGATTTAATTTAGTTTTGTTATTTAATTTTCAAAGCATGATTGTGTTATTTAGGCATGTTGTTTCTTCATTCTTTATGCATGATGTTTCGTTTAGTTTATGTTTATGTTTAATTAGTTATTTGTTTACTTTGGTTTAATGATTCAATATGCTCGTTGTGTTACATTGCGTGGAATTATTTGGATGAAAGCATGTTAGATCTAAGTACCCTTGAGCATGAATGATGAATAGATTCGGTTAGTTTATTGCACAAATTATATCATCACAAGTTACATAAGTAAGGGACCATTCCGAACCCAACGGTTTGAGGTCTTCCCTTGCGAGGGGTGAGTGCGGCCTTAAATCTTTGTCCCGGTTCACACCGGGTGGCGACTCCATGTTATTTCATACTTCCCAACTAGGCCGCGAGCCTAGAACAGCGTCGCCCAGGTTCTGTTGTCTACAGTCTGGCGACTCCACTGGGGATATTTTGAATCGGCCCCGAAATCATGTCTTGTGATGTGTATAATTTGTGCTTTAATTAATCGTTTCTATAGTGAGTTGAAAGAGGTGTAATCAAAGGCATTGTTAAGGCTAGATAATGGTTCGATGTCTTCCTTCACTCACTACCTTTTTATAAGGAAAAGCTGTGAAGACACCGAGATAACCATTACTTGTATCTCGTTGTGACAGACTAGTTTGGAGGACTCGTTGTTTATTCCTGACACCAAGCGATAACAGCCTATGGGGCTTGGGTACTTAAGAGAGCCTCGCTCCACCCTCCCTCTGGCGAATCTACAACGATAATTCCATTCGACAGTTAGTCACACACCATAACTCGTTGGCAAGTACCGTAAGGTATAAAAAAGGTGCACTCACTTGGTCGCTCGAACCCTTGAGTGGGGAGTCCTAGTTGTGGGTAATCCTTCGTCAAATGAAAGACTTTGTCCACACTCCCGTAAACCCACATGTGAACCATATTTGTATGACCTATTGGGGCCACCCTTTATGCTTTTGATAACCCCATGCATATTATGTCTCATACATCCCATGCATCTCATGCATACATGCATCATGTTAAACCTCGTGTCTTAAAATCCATCATAGATATCCGTTGGGTTAGGAAAAAGAAGACTTGTCAAAGAAGAGTTTAGCAAACATGGATATCGTGGAAAAGGAAACCGAGGAACAGAGAACTTTACTGCAATGATAGAAAGACTATGGTGGGCCCAAAAAAAAAGGAAAAAAAAAAGAGAGAGAAAAAAAAAAGGAAAAAAAGGAAAAGAGAAAAAAAAAAGGAAAAAAAGGAAAAGAGAGAAGAAAAGAAAAAAAAAAGAAAAAAAAAAGAAAAAAATTTGTTTGTTCTTAGTCCTAATAGTTAGGCATAAGTCTGATGATGAAATTGATTGCTTTAGGGAGAAACCTTAGAAACGATAAACCCTTGACGTGCTTTTATCTGATAATTTGAGTAATTGATCTATGTTAGACTCGTAAGCACTTGATTATAGGTTCTTAGCGGTGAAAACCTGAGTAGTTAGCAAAGTGACTAGTTGAAGAAATTGTAGGTCGGTGAATGACCGTTCGCCTAAATGTCTATCCTAATTTGCTTGTGCTATGATGTGTGGTATGGTTGAAAATGAAAGAAAAGTCTCTAAAGAAAAGAATTAAACCACCTATAACCAATAACTGTGAAGCTACCCATGGGCGAGTATTAGGACCACCATGAGGAGAAATGCTACCTTAAATGGTAGGTGTGTTGAAAAAAAAAAGAAAAAGAAAAAAAAAAGAGAAAAAAGAAGTTCAAAATGAAAAGAAAAAAAGAAAGAGATAAAAGAGAAAGAAAACCATACCACATTGAGCACAAAAAAAGCAATTGCAGGCATAATTGAGACATCTAGGTTGGTTTGACCCATCGATCCCGATTATTGACGAAATCATTGAGTTAGCTTACCTAGGGATGAATCTGCGAAGGAACCTTTGCACACACACACTTTGAGTCTGGCATAGATCATTTATTCAAAGACTTGGATTTGAGTTGCATTGAGTGTTTTGAAGGTTCTCTGGTTTCATTACTGAGCATTCTTTGAGGACAATGATATGTATAACTATTGGGACTATTTCGTAGAATGTGATATAGCATGATGATATGGAAGACCCCACCATGTGGTTCATCTTGATCAAGTACAAAACAGCAGAGAGCAGAAAGCTAAATCAAGACTGGGGGCGACCAGTCTACTACATCGTGAATTAGGGACATAACAAGATATTGAGTCATGAGACTAGAGAGAAGACTGAGCAATCACCTGGAGAACTGGCGGAAGACCTAACCCAATGAAATAGGAAATTCATTCATGCATGCATGCATACACGTAACGTATTTGCATTCTTTTTGTGTTTGTTTCGTTTTGTATTCACAGGTTTCAAAGAAGAAAAAGAGAAAGCGGCAAAGACAAGCCAACCAGAATCAGCAACATATGAGTAATAGTTTTGGGGATGAGTCCCAGGGTTGAGGCCCATATCAGTATCAGTTTTAGGGCGAGGCCCACGTCAATATCAGTCTGGGGGCGAGGCCCATATCAGTGTCTGTATGGGGGCGAGGCCCACATTAGTTTCAGTTTGGGGTCAAGGCCCATATCAGTATTCGTTTGAGGATAAATCATGGGGTTGAGGCCCACATCAGTATCAGCTTGGGGCGAGGCCCACATCAGTTTGGGGCGAGGCCCACGTCAGTATAAATTTTGGGGCAAGGCCCACATCAGTTTCAGTCTGGGGACGAGGCCCACATCAGTATCAGTTTGGGGCGAGGCCCACATCAGTATCAACTCAGGGTCGAGGCCCACACTATCAGCAACATCGGGAATAAATCTCAGGGTCGAGGCCCACATTATCATCAGTTTCAAGAATGAATCCTGGGCCGAGACCCACATCGTCAGAGTTTCGGGAATGAATCCTAAGGGAATGAATCCCAGGGCCGAGGCCCACGTCGTCATAATTTGGAGTGAATCCAGGGAATGAATCCCAGGGCCGAGGCCCACGTCTTCAGAAATTGGAATGAATCACAGGGCTGAGGCCCATGTCGTCAGAATTTGGAATGAATCCCAAGGCCGAGGCCCACATCACCATCAGTATCAGTCTTGCCGGGTATGGTACTCTGGGGGCGAGGCCCACATCTTTATCAATATCAGCATTGCCAGGTATGGCATTCTGGGGGCGAGGCCCACATTACATCAGATCAGTTCTGCTAGATATAGCACTCTGGGGGCGAGGCCCACATTACATCAGATCAGTTTAGTCCGGGAATGGACACGCCGAGAATGGCACGCCGGGAATGGAACTCCGAGAATGGATCAGAGTTCGAGAATGAACAAGCCAGGAATGGTAATCCGAGAATGGATCAGAGTTCGAGAATGAACAAGCCGGGAATGGTAATCCGAGAATGGATCAGAGTTCGAGAATGAACAAAGCCGAGAATGGCACTCTGAGAATGGAGCACAGTTCGAGAATGAACAAGCCGAGAATGGCACTCTGAGAATAGAGCACAGCTCAAGGATGAGCACGTCGAGAATAGCACGCCGGGAATGGCACTCCGAGAATGGAGATATAGTCCGGGAATGGACAGCTCAAGAATGAGCACGCCGAGAATGGCACGCCGGGAATGGCACTCCGAGAATGGAGATATAGTCCGAGAATGGACACACCGAGAATGACACGCCGGGTATGGCACTCTGGGGGCGAGGCCCACATCATTATCAGCATCAGTTTTTTTTTCGGGTATGGCACTCCGGGTATGGAGACATCAGTATCAGATCAGCCAGGTACGGCACTCCGGGTATGGAGACATCAGTATCAGATCAGCTAGGTACGGCACTCCGGGTATGGAGATATCAGTTTTGCCAGGTACGGCACTCCGGGTATGGAGATATCACAAACTGCGACACCCTAGGTACGGGGTTAGCATTCAGACATTTGTGGCTCTCTAGGTACGGAGACATCACCGTGACACCCTAGGTACGGGGTTAGCACTCAGACATTTGTGGCTCTCTAGGTACGGAGACGTCACCGCGACACCCTAGGTACGGGGTTAGCACTCAGACATTTGTGGCTCTCTAGGTACAGAGACGTCACCGCGACACCCTAGGTACGGGGTTAACATTCAAACATTTGTGGCTCTCTAGGTACGGAGACGTCACTGTGACACCCTAGGTACGGGGTTAGCACTCAGACATTTATGGCTCTCTAGGTACGGAGACGTCACCGCAACACCCTAGGTACGGGGTTAGCATTCAGACATTTGTGGCTCTCTAGGTACGGAGACGTCACTGCGACACCCTAGGTACGGGGTTAGCATTCAGACCACAGCGACGCCCTAGGTACGGGGTTAGCACGCCAGGTACGGCATGTGGACTATTCAGACTTTTGTGGCTCTCTAGGTACGGAGACGTCACTGCGACACCCTAGGTACGTGGTTAGCATTCAGACCACAGCGACGCCCTAGGTACGGGGTTAGCACGCCAGGTACGGCATGTGGACTATTCAGACATTTATGTCTCTCTAGGTACGGAGACGTCACTGCGACACCCTAGGTACGGGGTTAGCATTCAGACCACAGCGACGCCCTAGGTACGGGGTTAGCACGCCAGGTACGGCATGTGGACTATTCAGACTTTTGTGGCTCTCTAGGTACGGAGACGTCACTGCGACACCCTAGGTACGGGGTTAGCATTCAGACCACAGCGACGCCCTAGGTACGGGGTTAGCACGCCAGGTACGGCATGTGGACTATTCAGACATTTGTGGCTCTCTAGGTACGGAGACGTCACTGCGACACCCTAGGTACGGGGTTAGCATTCAGACCACAGCGACGCCCTAGGTACGGGGTTAGCACGCCAAGTACGGCATGTGGACTATGTGGATTATATGGACAACCGAGGACTACCGTGGACTACTGTGGACTATGTGGACTACCGAGGAGTATGTGGACTATCGTGGACTATCGAGGAGTATGTGGACTACCGTGGAGTATGTGGACTACCGTGGACTACTGTAGATTACCGCGACACCCTAGGTACGGGGTTTAGCACGCCAGGTTTGGCATTGTGGACTACCGCGACACCCTAGGTACGTGGTTTAGCACTATCAACTCAGCACAGCAGGCAGACCAGGTGACAGCTGGCGAGCCAGGTAAGTAAAAATGCATTGCGCGTACTTTGATAGGATTGTCATTGTCACACACTGCACAAGTCCCATCAAAGTGGGGGCGACTGTAGGCATTGCATTTTTGCATATCAGCCCGATGATGAGTCTCGTATGGAGACACTACCTCTTTAGTAGTGAAAGCCGCGGGAAACGGACGTTGGAAGGGTAAAGTTGGAAATTAGTATTTTGTCAGATTTAACTCGCTTGTTTCGCTTCGGGTTCGCTTATTGGACCTCTGTTTTAAAACACACCAAACCCATTAAAACACATCTCACAAATTAAATAATTAAAACATTTAAAATACATGTCACAAACTAAATAAATCCAATTAAATTAAATAAAACACATGTCACAAATTAAAATTCATTTCTCAAATTAAAATATTCAAATTAAATTCCATAAATAACATTCCTAATTAAAATAAATCACATTCCTAATTTAATTAAATCACCTACCAATTTAAATAAATCATATCCTTAACTAAAAAGAATAAATCAAATCACTTCCCTTAATTAAAAGATTTCCTTATCACATACTAAATTAAAAGATATCCCTAATTAATACACAAATCTTATTCCTTCTCCAACAAGGTAAACCCCCTCCCTTGGCCTATAAAAATAACCCTTCTCCACACAAACCAAACCCTGGCTGGCTGGCTCATTCTCACAAAAATACAAAAAACAATAACCCTAAACCTGCCAGCGCACGTTTCACCCATATCTCTCTCAATTCAATAAATAACACAAAGCAAATTCACCAAGGAATCAGACGTACACAGCACTCAATTTCAGTCTTCATAAGCCACGCAAATAGGGACCCTAAAGCCATCAGCGAGCAGCCTCTCTTCAATCAACAAGCCAACTTCCCTCTCTAAATCACCCTAGCCTCACATCGCCGCATTGCCATGCACCACTCACAAATTGCCTCGCCCTTCAACGCCACATGCCCTGCCTCTTCAGCCACGTTCCATAGCATCACTCAAAGCCACATGCCTTGACCAACCAATTCACGAAGCAACAAAGCTACTAGCCTCACGTTTCCACGGCTCCCTTTATCACGCCTACACACTGCCAGCCCTTAAACGCCACTCACAGCCTTTCACACATCAGCATTATTTCAATACAAACCAATAATCTTTCATTTAGCGTGATCAGCCCTCACACCTGCACCCTTGCTTCACGCCCATCTCTCACAAATTCTGCCCCAACCTTCAACGCAACAGACCACCAAAGACAGTCCACAAACCAGTAAACAAAAGCCATCCATTAGCCCACGTTAACTATCCAAAACAGTCCCCGAAACTACCCAAAACAGTCCCCGAAACTACCCAAAACAGTTACCAGAAAATACCATTAAAACAGCAGCGAAACGGAGTAAAAACGGCAGCCCAAACAGCAAAACAGCGAGGAAAGACGTTGAGTTGGTGAACCAAAAGAGTTGCGGATCATTCACCCTTCCAACGGACGTGTAACGCCCTTTCGTGAGACAACAAAAGAGGTTAGACCTGAGGGCACCTTTTTACTTATCATCTTTATTTTTGTTTTATTTATTTTAAAATATTATTGCATGAGAGTCGTTTGAAGCATGATGTGATTGTTGGATGAGCGGGATATGTGTTCCCTTTTGTGGTATATCGGATGGAAACCCGGACGTAAATTCCGTAGCCGATTCCGAATGGACGGTAGTATGGTCTGCACTCGGGATACAAAGCCACGTACCACTTAAGAGACACGTATCTCGTCTCATCCTAATTTGTATTTGAGCATGTTATAGTTTATAGGTTGTTTATTTATTGTTTAAAGCATGATTTAATTTAGTTTTGTTATTTAATTTTCAAAGCATGATTGTCTTATTTAGGCATGTTGTTTCTTCATTCTTTATGCATGATGTTTCGTTTAGTTTATGTTTATGTTTAATTAGTTATTTGTTTACTTTGGTTTAATGATTCAATATGCTCGTTGTGTTACATTGTGTGGAATTATTTGGATGAAAGCATGTTAGATCTAAGTACCCTTGAGCATGATTATTGAGTAGACTTGGTTAGTTCATTGCACAAATTATATCATCACAAGTGACATAAGTAAGGGACCATTTCGAACCCAACGGTTTGAGGTCTTCCCTTGCGAGGGGTGAGTGTGGCCTTAAATCTTTGTCCCGGTTCACACCGGGTGGCGACTCCATGTTATTTCATACTTCCCAACTAGGCCGCGAGCCTAGAACAGCGTCGCCCAGGTTCTGTTGTCTACACTGGGCATATGTTTGGATGATACCAAACTAAAACCCAAATTGGATAAGTGCCAATTGTAGGTTATCCTAGGGATACCAAAGTATTGTACTTATATAACTCACAAGAGAACAATGTAATTGTTGCTCACCATGTGGTTTTCCTAAGAGGAATACCGATATGCAGTGGTAAGTGGGAGGATAGTATAACTCGATGAAAATCAGAGTGATACTGTTCCAGGCACCGAATCCTAATGGAACACAAATAGTTCATCAAGGATGAAACTATACCATAATCTTCGAATACACAAGAACCACGTATGTCGAAGAGAGTCAGAAAACAACCTGGGGTATGGGTTTCTGATCTCACCTCATAAAGATGTCTATCTTATTGAGGTATACCAACTGACTACGTATGAGAAAGTGATACAAGGTATCAACTCCCTATTATGGCAAAGTGCCATATAATACGAAATGGATCCATGTATATCAACTATGTTTGGACACTAGTTGATGTACCGCAAGGCATTGTGCCTATTGGTACTATATAAGTCTTCAAGGAAGACGTACATGGATGACAACAAACCAACGTACTAAGCTAGGCTTGTAGCGGAAAGGTATCGTTATCAACATTGTGTTGATTACGATTCAACCTTTTACCTGTTGCCACTGTAAATCCATTTGGATAATGCTTGCTAAAGCTGCATGTTTCATTTATGAAATATGTCAGCTGAATGGCAAAATCGCTTTCCTGAAAAGGAAACCTTTTGGAGGATGTTTAAAACATCCTGTCGGTTTTGTCGTACCATAACAAGCAAACAAGGTTTGCAGGTTATTCGATCCATGTTTGGATTGTAGCAAGCATAGGTTCTTGGAATTATCGTTTTGATGTAATCATAACTGTTTATGATTTAATTCAAAACGAAAAGGATTCTTGTGTATATAAGAGGGTTAGTGGGAGCGCACTGACTATAACTATCCTATAAAATAATGATAATACCTCATTTCTTGGAAATGACATTCCTAAAATACTATCAGTGAAAGCTTGGCTTTCATGAAAAACTCTCCGAGAAACAGTACATTGAAAAATGTACGCGACCTGGTGTCTCATACGCTTTGAGCATATGGATTCACAAACAGGCCAATCCAAGTGATAGTCACTGGATTGAAGTTAAGAACATACTTAGTGTTTAGAGAACTAAGGATGCTGTCTTAATCTATGGAGAAGGAGAACTTGAAGTGACTGGGATCACTGTAGCAAGTTTCCTAACCGATAAGACGACTATAAGTCACAAACGGTACTATATAGTTTGAATAATGGAACAGTGAGCTGGAAATCTTCCAAGCAAGATACTGTTACCGAATAAACAACAAATGCGAGTTATTGCTGCAGCTGAGGCGGCAATAGAAGCCTTCTGGGTCGATAATAAATCTAATTAGATTAGATATGATTCTGTTAGCAGCTGAGCTAGGCTTGAGCACAAGCTAAAGAATTAATGGTCTCATCAACGATCCAGATACATACTTCGATATTCATCTGATTCGTTCGGATCATACATCGTGGCGATGTGATGATCGTATAAATCGCATCAGATGATAATCATGCAAATCCACTGACGAAAGCCTTTCCTCAGCAATTTGAGCCAACCGTACATAGTTCGGGTGTAAGACACTCGAGTAACTGGCTATAGGCCAAGTGGGAGATTGTTGGACAATTATGACCCATAGCGTCACTATTAGTATAGATCACGGTGTTGTTGTACAAATTAACTATGTGACAAAGGAGATTGCACTCTTATCATTTGTGATTAGATCACCAAGATATATAAATGATAGGAGGTCCCTGTGATTTGTTCCTGGACGGAGAATGATATGAGACAATATCAGTCCATGAAGGATAAATCATTAAATATCCCTAGTCAGAGCATTATCGAGATTGGACATCGATGAATGCGTAAAAGACTAGTATTACACTTGTGCGCGTTGTGAGGGCACAACGGCATAGTTCTCATATATTTGGGTATAGGATAATCATGCAAGTGTAATAGGAGGTTGTGTTTTACCGATGGTACGGGAAACAACTTCGCTCTGGATAGACCCCCACGGAATTCCATTGGTAGTATGACTATGTGTTTATGGAAGTCCGAAATCAGGGTAGGTGTATTTGGTCTTAACTTGAGACTTGCACCGCTAATACTTGCGACAATCAATATACTTTGGTTGCGGTCGTCCAGGGCTTTAACAGGTTCTGTGTACGCCAATGCTGGGTATATTGAGAATCGTAGTGTGTTGGGTGTGATATCAGGACGGAAGTGTCACTCCAGTCATATGGAGTTGATGATCGCGCAGGGATACAGAACTGGTTCTCTATAAAGGTTGCAACCGTCGGGATAATATGACTTGGTCAGGATTATCCGATATTAAAGAGACTAGTTGTTCGTAATCCGATATATGATTCGTACGGGGCAGACACTGTACCAGCCCCAGGCCTTGCATGTGATCATCTGATACTGGACAGAAATACGCAATACTACGTATACTACGCCTGATATAGATCCTTTATTCCTGTAAGGATATTTCCGGAGAATTGGGTAGGCTTGGCGCTTTGCTAGAGGCCAACCTTGTCATGTAAATCGGTAAAACGTAGTACTTGGTACTTACGTGTTCGGATAGTCCGACGACCGAATTTACTACCAACATATCCGGGGATCTCATAGGTCGCTTCCCAAAGATTCACCGATGACGTATGACTCGCACTCTAAATTAATCTGGGATTAATTAGAAGAGAGAGAAAATTAATCTGGGATTAATTACGGAGATATTTTATCTGGGATAAAATATCAATTTAAAAGAGAGAGAACGATTAATTTGGAATTAATCGGTAAATTAATATATTCGATATATTAAACGAAATTGGATTTCAACGCGGAATTAAAATTAGATTTTAATTCGGGCGAACGAATTAATTTAGAATTAATTCGTTAGCGACGTAAATAGTGACTTCGCTAGGCGTAATCATTTAATTACGACGCAACGGAAAATTCATTAATTTGGAATTAGCGAACCCGAGCCCGGGATTATTTGCGAGCGCATTCGCATTTCGAATTCGAGTGCGGCACGCAAGTCAAATCAATCGTCAAATCATTAGTCGCATCAAGCGTCAAATCGCTTGTCACTTTGAGTGATGTGACTTGACAACTTGATTGATAGATGTGACTTGATAGGAGTTGTTGAAAAGATTTTTGAAAGCTTGAAAGACATTTCCTATTATTATAATAGGTGTTTGACTTTTGATTTTGGTATTAGATACACAAAATTAAAACTACAACTTCACTTCTTCTCTCCTTCACTCACGCCCAAAAGGGCATTTTTCTCTCCTCTGATTTGCTCACTGCCGAGCAGTGAAGGGAAGCAAAGAGTGGGATTTTGTGGCAAAATCACAAGTGCTAGCACACTTACGAGACATGCGAAGGTGATAGGGAATTCCACCCATGAGCCGGGAATCGTTTGACGAAGCTTGGAGCTCAAAAATTGAAGACAAATGGGCGAAAACAGTGAGGACATTCAGCTCACTACCGTGACAGTCCAAAGGCAGAAAATGGATTTTTTGTTCGACTCCGTGTCGCTCAACCGATCGATGTGAGTATTCCGCAACTTCTTCGATTTGTATTCGCACTTATTTCATGCTTATTATTGATCTTGGGACCTTAATAGAAACCAACAATTTTTTGTCAAATGAACAGTTTCCTAAGACACCTCAAGCAGTTGAAATCGAAAATAAACCATCAGATTCAGACTCTTGTCATCACCTTTGTAATTTAAAGGACATAGCCTACCATGCAGGAGTTTGTAGTACACTCATGATTCAGATCAACCCATTTATGATCATCTATTAGATTGATATAAATTTCTTTTTTTAATGCATATTAAAAGAAATTCATTATTGTTTTGGTCCAGTTCTACATGATCGCATTATATAAGGTGCCTCAATTCCCATGTCATCACATGAACGAACCCGGATCAAAGTCGTCATATAATATGGAATGGACCACAGCTGTAGATAAACCACAAACAAAGTGACCGTCTCTGTTTGCTTTCTACGGACTATTTAAGACTACTAATTTTAGACTTAAATTCTCTTGTGTATAACACTTATACCCCAAGTCTGAAAGTACATTTAGTATCCAAGGGCATATATGACAATTTATAAAATACGACTTTAAAATCAACTTTTTAATAAATGAATAACCACATTGTTTATTTCTTAAAAATCACATTTACACATTTCATTATGCTTTAGGGCATATATCCCAATAATCTCTCACTTACACTAGAGCAAATGAGATATGTCGCATATCCTAGACCCTATAGGTGACCTTTAAGCACTTTAGCCGTCAAGGTCTTTGTAAACGGATCATCCAGATTCTCTTCAAACGCTATCTACATTATCTATATAAAGAGATGATATTTCATCTCTATATGATTCCCTCTCTTGTGGATTCTTAGTTCTTTGGAATTTACCACTGCACCACTATTATCGTAATAAATTGTTAATACTTTATTCGTATTTGGAATAACGTCTAGATCTTCCGAGAAATTATGGAGCCATACTAATTCCTTAGTTGCTTCACAAGCTGCTACATACTTAGCCTCCATGGTGGAGTTCACAAAGCTATATTGCATTATACTCCTCCATATTATGGCTCCACCAACTAGGGTGAGTAGATGTTGATTTCTCATAATCTACATCTGTCTGAAAATCAGAATTTGTATATCCTCTAAGGATCATATCGGCTCCACCATCACCCTCACCATTCTTATCGTCCACCAGTGACAGCAGTGAAGAAGGCAGACTTGGACGTGAAATCCGTGAACCAGTGAGCAAAGACAGAACGTGAACCAGACGTGGGAAGAAGGCAAACAGAGACGTGCAGACTTGGACGTGAAACCGGCGACATCAGCGTGAGAGGAACCAGAACAACGAACCAGCAGCGTGAAGCAAAAGGCAGAGAATGACGTGAAACCAGCGACATCAGCGTGAGAGGAACCAGAACGTGAGGCAGGAATGCGAAGAAGGACCAGAAACAACGAACCAGCAGTAACTAGAAAATAGAAACTAAAAAACCCTAGACGTGAGAAGGAGCAGAAATCGAGTGAGGAAGAGAACCGAACCAAACCTTGAAACCAAGCTTCGATCCTTCCGGCGACGACCTAACGCAATTTCAAGAAATCAACTTAAAAGGTAAGACCTGAGGGCACCTTTACCATATTTATTTTTATAGTTCCGGACGCTGCATGCCTACCTGGACGTTAAATAAGTCCAGCCAGGTATGCGAAGCCCTACATCAAAAACGGCCAAATCTCTGGTCACATTTATTCTTCGGCATTTTGTTATTTATCTTTTTATCTATTTTTTCACTTTTATCGTTATTTTATTATTTCGCCTTTATTTTGTTTATGTTTGTTCATGTTGATGATCATACCCGTATATGCATTGTTATATTATTTCGTGTCTATTTTTTATGTCCGTTTACATTGCATTGATGATTATGTGTGTTATTATCCATTGCGGTATATCGGATGGAAACCCAGACGTAAATTTCGTAGCCGAACCCGAATGGACAGTAGTGCGGTTTGTACTTGGGATACAACTCCATGTGCCACTCGGGAAATACTCATATATGTATTTTTACCTCTTTAGTTATTCATTTTGCATTATGCGTGTGTGATTAATTATTTGCATTGCATTATACTTTTCCTCTTCTTTATATTTTACATCATTTATATTAATTTATTTCATTAATCAGTCACCTTATATTATACATGAGTGATTTAATGCCTTATATTATACATGAGTGATTTAATTACATCTTTGTGTGGAGCCATATTATTTCTATTAATATTTATTGGTGTGCAAATTTGTGTTTATTTGAATTACCTAGCATGAACTGCATAAGACTTGACTATACCATTGTGTGAACCTATACATTATACTGGTATAAGTAAGGGACCATTCCAAACCTAACGGTTTGAGGTCTTCCCTTGCGAGGGGTGAGTGCGGCCTTAAATCTTTCCCAGTTCACACTGGGTGGCGACTCTTTCATTCTCCGATTTAGTCCCCTGCGGGCTAATCCGTACTCTCTACGGGCTGCGAGCCCAACATTGCCGTGGTCGCCGAACATCATAGGTATAGCGGTAAACCCCGATTCGCTCCTACATTATTCATTTCCAAAATGATATATTAAATTATAAAACATAATTTAATAATTAAAAATTTTTATTAATAAATTAAATGATTATCCCATAATCATTTATTTAATGAAAACTTTATATAAAATTTAACATCAAATCTCATATGTGATAAATATATTATCAATCCCATTAATAATAATATATATTTGAGTATATAATTGGACTATCCAATTATATTTAATTTGCTACAGTATATCGAGCAGTACGTTTACCAAATGGACCTACAGTTCCAAATTCCAATAATCCTGGAATATTAATTAAACTCTTTAATTAAATATTATGATTTATTAACTTCAAGTTATTCCATTAAAAGCCGAAAACTGCACTCTTGTTGCCGTAGATAAAATAATATAAGCTGAACTACATCGATGTCCATCAATATAGTCATTATATATGGATTGGCTCTTCACGAGTATCTCATAATTATAGCCGGGTCATAATGTCTGTTATACCCTTTTAATTATTTTTACCTTAAGTACAATTGATTCTCTAAGGAATGATTTATTCATAACCATTATGAATATTAATCTTTCTATTCGTAATAGAAAAACTTGAGCGCTCCAATCGTTCAAGTACCGAATCAACCCTTAAAGAAGATATTCATTTACTTCTCGCAAGAATGAGTGAACTCTATGTCTATGTAAAACGCCCTCATCTACATACCAAATCATGTCCCCAAAGCATAATAGTTATTGGTCGGGATTGCTACATTGACCTTACCTTTGTAAATCAAATGACATAGCCTATCATGCATGAGTTCGTAGTACACTCAGGATTCAGATAAATCCATATATGATCATCTAGTAGATTGAAATGAATTTCTTTATTTAACGGATATTATAAGAAATTCATTTCTACCAGTCCTATATGATCACATCATATAAAGTGCCTCCATTCCATATCACCACATGGACGAACCTGGATCAATGTCACCATACAATTATAGAATAGACTGTAGCTATAGATAAACCACAAACAAAGCACATGTATTGTTTGCTCTCTATGGACTATTTTAGATTACTAACTTCAGACTTAAATCCTTTTGTGTATGCCACTCATACACTAAGTCTGAAGGCACATAAGTAATCAAAGATAAACAAGATAATTTACAATATGCGATTTAAATCAAAAAATTTGATATATGAATAATGCATTTGTTATTTCATAAAAAATAATTCTATTTACATTACATGAAGTTCTAGGGCATATATCCCAATAATCTCCCACTTGTACTAGAACAAATAGGACATGTCACATAATCATATACCCTCTAAGTGACCTTCAAAAACTTTAGCCGACAAAATCTTTATAAACGGATCAACTAGGTTCTCTGCGGATACAATCTTGATGATGGATCATCTTCTCTCTGCACTATCTCCCTAATGAGATGATATTTTCTCTTTATATGCTTTCTCCTTTTGTGGCTTCTTGGTTCTTTGGAATTCACCACTGCACCACTATTATCGCAATAAAGTGTTAGTGGTTCATCCATATCCGGAACAACTTCCAAATCTCCCAAGAATTTTGGGAGCCAGACTGCCACCTTAGCTGCTTCAGAAGTTGCTACATACTCAGCCTCCATGGTGGAGTCAGCAATACAAGATTGCTTTATGCTCCTCCACACAATGGCCCTACCACCTATGAGGGTAAACACTGATCTAGATGTTGATTTCCTAGAATCGACATCCGTCTGAAAATCAAAGTACTTATATCCTCTGAGGATCATATCCACACTAGAAAATACAAGCATGTAATCTCCCGTTCTCATAAGATACTTGAGAATATGTTTCACAACCACCCAATGATCTAATTATGGGTTATATTAGAACCTACTGACTACTCCCACTACAAAAAGATGTCCGGTCTCATGCATAACATAGAATACATGAGACTACCAACTGCTGAGGCATGTGGGATATGTCTCATTTCCTCAACTCATTGAGGTGTCTTATGAGACTGTTCATTTGACAAATGAATTCAATGTCGGTAAGGCAAATTACCTTTCTTGGAATTCTACATCCCAAATCGGACAAGGATCTTGTTGATATAGGATGTTTGGGACATAGCTAACAGTCGTCTCTTGCGATCCTGAAGAATCTGGATACCAAGTACATAACTAGCCTTTCCCAAATATTTTAGTTGGAATCGATTAGCTAGCCATGATTTCATGTCCGATGATATTTTTACATCATCCCCAATGAGTAAAATATCATCAACATATAAAATGACAAAAACTACATTTCTGTCAATGACACGATTGTATACACATGGTCCATCGACGTTCTGCTAAAAATTATAAATTTGATCGTGGAATAAAATCTTATCTTCCAAGATCGAGATGCTTACTTTAGTCCATAAATGAACCTTTGCAGCTTGCAAACCTTTTGTTTTTGACCATGGGCTACGAACCCCTCTGGTTGTACTATATAGATACACTCATCAAGATTTTCATTCAAGAATATTGTTTTGACGTCCATCTGCTAAATCTCATAGTCATAATATACGGCGATAGAGAGAAGAGTGTGGATGGATTTAAGTATGGCTACTGGCGAGAAATTCTCCTCATAGTTGACTTCATCTTTCTGGATATAACCCTTGGCCATTAGCCTAGCCTTGAAGGTCTGTACCTTCTCATCTGCTCCCCTATTTCTCTTGTAGATCCACTTACAACCTATGGGTTTTACCCAATCAAGTTGGTCTACAAGTTCCCAGATTGAGTTGGAGTACATCGACTCTATCTTGATGTTCACGGCTTTGAGCCATTTCTCTTTATAAGAATCATCCATTGTATTACGATAGATCAATGGATCATCTACACCATCACTGGATACAACAACTTGTGCCTCTCCAACTCCTAGATAGCAATCATGTTGTCGTATAACCCTCCCACTACGTCTAGGTGGCAGATCATTCTGACATACTTACATCTGACGCTAACATATTGAATGTGCTATGTTTCTATCAACTATTGTTGACGATGATGTGCTAGTCGAACCAGCAAGTAACTTATCGAGTAACATTTTACTTCAAGGTTTGAACTCCCTCATACAGTCCTCCTCAAGAAAACATAGTGTTTATCGATACAAACACTTTATTATCTTCCGGACTATAAAAGAACCCACCCCTAGTTTCCTTAGGATAACCTACAAATAGGCACACCTGAGAACGTCGCTCCAACTTTTAAGTCTTATCTTCAGCACATGTGCTGGACACCCCATATGCGGAAATGTCGTAAACTAGCTCTACGACCACTCCACAACTCTAAGAGAGTCTTAGAAACAGATTTAAATGAAACTACATTAAGGATATACATTGTTGTTTGCAATGCATATCCCCAAAATGAACTAGGCAGTGAACTATAACTAATCATAGATCTCATCATGTCTAGCAGGGTCCAATTTCTCCTCTCTGTAACACCGTTCTGCTGTACTATTCTAGGTGCTGTGAGCTGTGATATTATCCCATGCTTAACCAAGAATTCCTCTAAATCACTATCAAGGTATTCTCCTCCAAGATCCGATTGTAGAGTTTTATTTATTTTACCTAATTGGTTCTCAACCTCAGCACGATACTCTTTGAAGTTTTCAAAGGTATCTGACTTGTGTTGTATTAGGTAAACGTACCCATATCTAGAATAATTATCAATGAATGTGATGAAGTATTCATAACCTCCTCGAGCTCTTACATTCATCGATCCGCAAATGTCCGAATGTATTAGCTCAAGTGGTTGACTGACTCTTATACCTTTTCCAGTAAAAGGTCTCTTAGTCATCTTTCCTTCTAGAAAAGATTCGCAGACTGGTAAAGTTCCATACTTTAACTGGTTTAAAGCTCTGTTCTTTATCAACCTATCTATGCGGTAAAGGTTAATATGAACAAGTCTAATATACCACATTTATGTGTCATCATGAGAAATCTTTTGCCATTTTGTTTTAGGTTTTTAAACCTTAAATATTTTAGTGTTGAGCAGTGAATTATGTGTTAACGGTCTTAACACATATAAATTATTTTTCTGAGTTTCATGTGCATATAGTTAATCCATTTCTTACAATAATAACCAAATTATTATTAAATGAAAACGTCATACAAAATTTTAGAGACAAAAATCAAATTCTTGCGAAAATCGGGAATAAATAACACATTGTTCAAATGTAAAAAGTATTATTTTAAAATTTTAAACTTGAAACTCCCACTGTTTTTGCTGAAACAACATCCCATATCCCGACTCTCATGGTATAGTCACCTTCAGCAAGATCCCTCTATGAGTCAAGTATATGCAAAGAAGAACAAACATAGTTAGTTGTTCCAGAATCAACAATTTATGCGGATTTATCATCCTCCACAAATAAAGACTTAATTACAAGTAAATCATATTTACATGTGGTCTTTTGTCCTTCAGCTCTGCAAGGTATTTAGGAAATTTCCTTTTCTAATGCACATCCTTGTTGCAATTGAAGCACTTTCTTTTGGGCTTGGCATCCTTAGAGCTTCTTTTGTTATTCTTCATGGGCTTTGCCTTAGCCTTCCCAGTGCATTTCTTCTTGTTCTTTGTAGATTTAGAATATTAGGTAACATTTGCCTCTCCACTAGGCTTATAAGGATCCACCACCGTAGACTCGTAATGAGTGGGCTTATTAAGTAGTTGACTCAAAGTAAAAGTCAACTTGTTCATAATATAGTTGCTTTTAAACTGCAGGAAACTCTTTGGAAGAGTTTCCATTATCATGGTCACCTAGCTACACTCAATATGAGCTCTATGAGTTTCGACCGTGTTGTGATAGGTCATCATCCTCAAAATGTGCTATCAGACTGATGTCCATTCCTTCATCCTTGTGGTCATCGCTGAGACCATAACCCCATGATGTTGCCGCTCCGAAGGCTGCTCGAACATGCCCTCCAATGACTCCATCATCAAAGATGTTGTAGCCATTGGCTCATGCTTTGTAGCAAGAACCTTGGGCATCCTTGATATCAAGTAGCAATCGGCTTTCTCATTAGCTGCGATCCATTTCTGGTGGCATCGCGCACGGCTTGGCCAGAATTTATGGCTGGCTCGGGAGGACATTCCTCCGTCAAGACAAACTTAAGGTCTCCATAGACCAAGATGGCGTTCATGTTACTTTCCTATTTTACATAGTTTTCTCCCGTTAATTTGTAATTTGAGAGAATAGCAATAATCAGAGGAACCATGGCTGAAATAAAATAAACATGTATTTTAATATTCATTCATTGTATATTAAAATCATCAAACATTTAGCCATTTAGGCATAAAATTAAACATGATGTATGAACCATATATGATGAATTAGAAACCTAAAATAATTATATGCCACAGAAATCTATCATCCCACAAATAAGTGCCGTTGTAGGGTATGTCAAGCATTTGCATGATAGATCGAGACAATCTCAATTGATTAATATATGTGGGAACAACTCTTATTCCTATATTAACCAACCATCGTTTAATTTGATCAAGAAATTTTGATTAACATTTAATCATTCATTCGTGAGTGTAACCCGTTGTTTCGGTTGGACTTAACTAGTGAAGTGTCGCCGTAGGGTAGGTCAGTTCACCAGATACATCTAGAGTTCCTATACTCTCGGAATCCAAAATTGATATTGGCCCAAAATGGACACCATTCGTAGGGGGACGAAAACAAAGCAGTCTCGATGCGCCTTTTGAATCTTACATTTTCGGACTAACAATGGAGATCGCGCGATATATTTTCGTATATCCCTATCTCACTCACTATTTTAAAATTAAAAGCTTCTACTTAAAATATCTAATATGTTAATTCACTAGTGTCAATAAGTTTATGCGCGGCTAAGACATAACTCTACTTTACACTAGTGTAAAATTAGTGATCTAACCAATTTTAACTCTTAAATTTTTTATTCACTATTTCTTATTAGTCTCAACTAATATTTTACTTAATTAAACTAATTTAATTAAGTTTGGTTTAGTGACCGAATTAATTTTAACTCTTAAAATTTTAGTTCACTAATAATTTCAAAATTTTAGAAATTCAAAAAGGGATAAAATTTTAACTAAACTATTTAATTAAAATAAACGTCTTATAAATTCTAATGGTACGTAGAATTGTGTCCGAGTGCAGACCACACTACCGTCTATTTGAAATCGGCTATGAAATTTACGTCCGGGTTTCAATATGATATACCAAGGGAAAATATAATCCACTTATTAAGCCCATATATTTATTTAATTCGAATTTCTAATTTTAAACCATTAAAATAATTAATCTTATTAATTTGTTTTCATGCATATCATATTCCAATTTATCTATTTTAAATTTCATAAAATCACATTTTATGACTAGAATATCCATGCATCTATTACATGTTATGACATGTGAAAATGCAAGAGTAGAAGACATCCTAAGCTATATGACATGTTATTCAAACATTTCAAAATAAGCATATATATAACATAAAAATAAAATTGCATTGACCAAGCTCATATTTTTCCTATACTAATCTAATTAGTACAAAGTTTACCAAGGCATCCCTTAGTCTTCAAATTTTTCTCCATGGATTAGGATTGAGTCGTTGGCAGCATTGGCTCTCCAATTTACATAAAATGATACATCTTAACAATTTGACATAGGAAAAATATTTACAACACTTGTAAAAATTGGCCTTATAGCCTTATATTCCCAAAAACATAAATAACACAAAAATAAGAGTCGGAAAAATTTATGATCAATGCAATACATTCATCACATTAACGTAAACATAAAAATTCATCATATGAACATTAAAATGTGTCTACTCATCACAACATGCATACAAATAATTTATATCTCATATAAATAAATAAAAACATAAAATTTTTAATAAAAAGAGAAGGGTTAAGAACACTTTTCAACCTCGCTCTTGATGCCAATTGTAGGAAACAATTTCCCACGCGGCGAAAGCGTACTTGGCATCGGAATCGATCTTGAAAAAATTTCTGTCATTTTCCCCCAAAAACTGAATCTGACGAGCCCCTTAACATGCACAACTTACTACTTTTCATATGCATGCTAGTGATGCAATGTGTCCGTTTAGCTCCCATGTCGCATCCACGGTTAAATTTGCTTGTTCAGCATGCTATTGCATTTTTATAGCAAATTAAACCATCACATACCGCATCAGCCATTATTGATGATGCTAATATATTATGCACGTGGTCAACGCACACAACCAACCCATAAAATAGCAATTGCAATATTGATCTTGCAAACTGCTTGCGCACGCTTGGTCAAATTGCATAGTGGCTGATGCACTTTGCATGCTATGCGTATCTTCTTCTTCTATGAGTTGATGATGATAGTCAATACATAATAATGATCGAAAATTGCATTAAAAATTTACGACCTGTAAATTTGATACAGCTGCCGTGAGTCTGTGTGAAGAGTTGGTCTACCACACAGTCTTCCGTGTTATGACTCACCACCAAAAATCTGTGAAGGTGAGATCGAGGTAACTCACTTCAGAGAAATAATATTTCATATGAAAATTTTTCTCATATTTTTTTTTTTAACTTCTCTCATTTCAATCTTATTTGAAATTGTAAAAGTGGCTAGAGTTTTCTAAAACAAGAAAAACATTATATATTTATATATAGGGTTTAGGTTAAAATTATGCTTGTACCAAATTAACCCTAACCCTAATCACACATATAAATATTGGCCAATGATGTTTTGTCACAATAAAATTATTAATTTCAAATATGATATCAAATATAATTTAATTTGAAATCAAAATTTAAAATGTAACTTATATTATGATATAAATGACATATTTGATTTTGAATTAAATCAAATTTAATTTAAAATAAAATTTTATAATAAATGATTATCTGATAATCATTAATATAAAAATTATATATTAAACATTTTAATATATAATTACAAACTGTGACATTATATAATTATTAATTAAATTAATAATTATGTTATTAAATAATTCTCAATTATTTAATCTTTTCAAGTGAGTTCATAATTAGACTATCCAATTATTCCATAGATTTTTATAGTGTAACGAGCTAATACGGGGACCAAATGGACCTACAGATTTACCCTCCATGAGTATCTCATAGTTAGAGTAGGGTCATAATGTCCATTATACCCCTTTAGTTATTTTGTGCCAAAAGTACCATTAATTTTCTAATGAACGACTTATTCATAACTATTATGAATATTAATTTTTTTATTTGTAATAGAAAGACCTGAGCGCTCAAACCGTTCAAGTACCGAATCAACCCTTAATGAAGATATTCATAGACTTTTCGCAAGAAGGAGTGGATTCCATAACTATGTAAAACGTCACCAGCCACACACAAAATCCATGTCCTCAAAATACGTAGCTATTGGTTGAGATTTCTTCACCAACCTCACCTGACATGATCCAGGCCGACAACAAAGCAAAAGACCCATTACAAGTACCAGAAGGGCCAATTACGAGGCAGAGGACCAAAAAACTCAGAGAAGCAATGGCGGGATTAGTTCAGAGTTTTATGGCCGATTGCAACAAACAAATAGAGACGCATGTGAGTTTCAATAGAGAGGGCCCAAAGCCACTTCACTTGGCCCAAATCAGTTTTGAATGAAGCTCACAGGCCTTTGAAGACTTGAAGACTTTTGGTATTTTTGTAATTTAGCCTTTAGGGCCATTGTTGTCTTTATGCCTTTAGGGTTTCTCTTTGTAACACTATTTAAGCTTTCTTTCTTTTTCATTTTGAGGACAATCAACGAAATTTGTAAAACTCAAAAGCTTAAAGCTTTGGCTATGGTCGAATTCTTGTAAGGGAAGGATTCCCCTTTTCAAGTTTGAATCGACTTAACTAAGTTTGGCAAACTTAGTGGCGTCTCCATTGCTAGCAAAACACTACAATGATTCATCTTAAAGGTTCTCAAGGGCAAGTTCTTTATGGGTCTTCTTTGTGGCCTTGGAAGGGTTTTGTTCCTACAAAATCAAATTCGCGGTTCTTGGGGTTCTGTCTGTTGCTTGGGGTTTGCTTGGATTTCGAATCCAAGTGGGTTTCTTGTCATTTGGTATCAGAGCTCATGGTTCCAAGGTCTGATTTTTCCTATCTTTCTTTTTTGTTTGATTCTATTTTTATTTTCGTTCTTTGTTATTTTCTTTTCAGTTCTTGTTGGATCTTGTTTCTGTTTTCATTTTGTTTATTTCTGGATCTGGTTTTGTTGTGTTCTCCATACCAGTTCATCTTTTATCATTTTCCAGTTCTGGGTTTTTGTTGTGTTCTTTAGCATATGTTGAAGAAATAAGCATGTTCTTTGGCGGCTGTGTGACTTGTTTCTAAAACCCTAGTGAAGTGCAAAAAAAGAAAGAAAATAAACCATCAGATTCAGACTCTGAAATCAAACACTGAAACTTAGACTCTGAATTCAGACCCTGAAACTCAACCTCTGAAATCAGACTCTAAAAACATAGCCTTTGAAATCTGACTCTGAAATCAGACCCTGAAACTTAGTCTCTGAAATCAGACCCTGAAGATTAGCCTCTGAAAATCAGACTCTGAAATCAGACCATGACCAGTAGCCTCTGAAATCAGATCATGAAAAGTAACCTCTGAGATCAGACACTTAGTATATGGCGGAGGCAATCTTGGACTTGTGGGGGTCGTTTCAAAGGCTGTACAGGAAGGAGGCAGTCACGTTTTGGGAATCATCCCAAAACCCTTGGCGGAGACAAATCTTATTGGACCATCAAACGGAGAGGAACTGATCGTGCCAGGTATGTCTGAACGATTGGTAGAAATGATTAACCGTGCTGATGCTTTTATTGCTTTGCCAGGTGGCTTAGGCACATTAGAGGAAATTTTTATAGTGCTATCTTGGGCGAACCTGAACATACACCAGAAACCAATTGGGATGTTTAACGTTGATGGATTTTATGATTTTCTTTGTGTGTTTCTTGATGATGCCCGGAGAAATGGATTCTTGTCAAAACCTTTAAAAGAACTCCTCTTCACTGCCAGAACTGCTCCGGATCTAATAGACCAACTCTTAGCCTATGAACCACAAATTGACCCTATCCTTTCAAAGATAAATTGGTCCGAGGATGATCGTGGTAAGAGGCGTCGGATTAATTTGGATATTAACCTTTAATTTCCTAGAATTTCAGCTAACCAGGTATTATCTTCTAAACTCTTCTTCTACTGTTTAAGACATTGGGGACAATGTCTCATTTAGGTTTGGGGGGAGGGAATTAGTTGATCAGTACCTTGTTTTTAGTTTGTGTGTTGTTTTTATTTTTAGTACAAAAATTTTCGAAAAATACAAAAAAAATTGAAAATTTTTCAAAAATTACAAAAATATTTTGCGTTTTTGTGTTTTATTTTGACTAAAAATGTGAAATGGTAAGAGATAGCTGTGTAAGGAATTTCCACTCCTGAGAGTATCTCAAACCATTTTGAAACAAGTTAATTTTTTTGTTTATTTCATTTTAAATATTTAATTTGTGAATTCTCCATAATACTGACTAAAATGGATCTTCATATGCTCAGTTAGCAAATATTATCAACATGCATTGTAACATACGAACATGAGCTAAAATTGAAAAGTTTTGTAATATTCAGTCCTCTAGTTTAATTGGAGGAAGCATCTCAAAAAGTGATGAGTAAAAAAAAAACATCTGAGATCCGAGTTATTAAGTCTGTAAGGGTGTTTTAACACCTAGTGCCCTAAACCCAACTGGTTTGGGAGTCAATGGCCCAAAGCTCGCTACATGGATCAAAGATGTTGCAAAAATATATATATCTAAAGTCTGAGTAATTAAGTCCGTAGGGGTGTCTTAACACCTGGTGCCCTAAAGCCAACTGGTTTGGGAGTCACCGACCCAACACTCGCTACATAGATGAAAGATATTGTATATAAATAAAAAAATTTCAAAAATCAAAGAAAAAAAATCAGAAAAATTATTCAATTGCTGCAAAAAGGTGTGAATTCTGATAAAACTTTAGGACAAAAATATTACTCTCTTATCAACTGCACTTGTGACTGTTGTGGGCAAAAATGAGTTGATTAATATTTTGTCGGCTGTGCATATGGAGAATGGTAGATATAATCGGAGAATTACTTATTCAGTAATTTAGAAAGAAAGAAAACAACCAGTAACTTAGAGTAGAAGTTTCACCTGATTAGTCATTAACTTCTTTATTCTCTTTTCTCTTGTCTTTTTGCTTTTGCGTGAATTAGTTTTATTATCTTTTTACTTTGTAAAATGTTTGTGGGTATCGTTGCTGTAAGCCGTCACGAGACTATAAACTCGTCCACTAGGGACACCTAGGGGTTTAAAGGCTTGTTGCATATGCTAAATGCAACCGTGATCCTACGAAAGTGGCTT
>SKCR01019074.1:0-43918 GCA_019454045.1 Zanthoxylum bungeanum | reverse complement strand
TGGCATTGTTGTCTGGGACACAATTAAACAAGACTCGTATATCCACACTTTTGAAGAGTGGGTACTAGGACTGATTTGACTATTCAAACAAGGTCTGCGAATCTAGTTTATTAGGTAAACTGCCTAAAATACTATTTACTTTGTAATAGTAAAAGTGCCACCGATCTGTTAGCCCTATTCATGGTGAAGTAAGTGGGCCCCTATCTAGCTAGGCTAGATGTGAACATGAATATTTCGTGACCTTAACGGATGTGACATCACGTTGTGGTTATGTGTTTCTTTTGAAGAACACAAATCGGAAACTTTAGAGTTTCGACACGAAGAGAGACAACAGATCGGCTATAGTGTTATTCCGCCACGGTAATACCGTAATGGAAAATACTTAAGCAGTAAGTTTCATATGTACATGAAAGAGTACGGTATTCTTTCATATGAGGACTCCTCTCGAGACACGTCAGTTAGACGGTGTGTCCGAACTAAAACCGAATTTTGTTGGACATGATAAGGTTTATCACGAGTCGCTCTGAGCTACTATTACCTTCTACAAGATATGTAATAACAGTGCAAAACTTATTTAGAATAAGGTTCCATATAAATCTGTTTGACAGATATCATATAGGATATGAACAGGGAAGAAACGAGGTTTCTCATTCCTGATAATTTGGGTATTCCAGGCATAGCGTTTGGATGATACCAAACTAAAGACCCAAATTGGATAAGTGCCAATATAAGTTATCTTAAGGGAAACCTTAAGTATAATACTTATAAATCCCACATGAGAACAATATAATTGTTGCTCACCATGCGGTTTTCCTGAGAGGAATACCGATATGCAGTGGTCAGTGGGAGGATAGTGATACTCGATGAAAATCGGAGTAATACTGTTCAAGGCACGAAGTCCGTAATGGAACACAAATAGTTCATCTATGATGAATCTATACCATTAATCTTCAAATACACAAGATACTCGTAGATCGGATAGAGTCAGAAAACAACCTAGGGTATGGGTTTCTGATCTAACCTCATAAAGATGTCAATCTTATGGAGGTGTACCATCCGACTACGTCATGAGGAAGTGATACGAGGTATCGACTCCCTATTATGGCAAAGTGCCATGAGTCCGAAATGGATTCCATGTATAGCAACTATGTTTGGATACTGGTTGTTGTACCATAAGGCGTTGTGCCTATTGGTACTATAAATGTCTTCAAGGAAGACATACATGGAAGGCAACATACCAACGTGCAAAGCTAAGCTTTTGACGAAAAAGGTATCGTTATCAACACTGTGTTAATAACGGTTCAACCTTTTTACCTGTTGCCATGGTAAATCCATTTTGAAGATGCTTGTTGATAACTGTATATTTCATTTATGAAATATGTCAGTTACAAATCAAAATCGCTTTCCTGAAAAGGAAACCTTTTGGAGGATGTTTACAACATCCTGACGATTTTGTATAACCGACAAACAAGGTTTGCGGGTTATTCGATCCATGTTTGGATTGATGCAAGCATAAGGTTCTTGGAACTGTCGTTTTGAAATAATCATAATGGTTTATGATTTGACTCAAAACGAAATAATTCTTGTGTATATAAGGAGGTTAGTGGGAGAGCGCACTGGCAGTGAAATTCCCATAAAGCTATTGTTGAAAGCTTGGCTTTCAATAGAAATTCTCCGTAGAATTCTGGGGAGTAACAACCTTTATTAGAGGAATAAAGATCTACTGGGATAGATTTGGAGTTGTTAACACTCTCTGGGAAATTGTACATTTAAAATGTACTTGTATTGGTGTCTCATACGCTTCAAGCATATGGAGTCACAATCAGGACAATCCAAGTGACAGTCACTGGATTGAAGTTAAGAACATCTGTTAGTATCTCTGAGAACTAAAGATGCTATCTTTAACTATGGAGAAGGAGAACTTGAAGTGACTAGGATCACTGCAGCAAGTTTCCAAACAATTAAATACTGCGGTACTATAAAGTTTGAATAACGGGACAGTGAGCTGGAAATCTTCCAAGCAAGATAACTGTTGCCGAATAAACAACAAATGCGGATTATTGCTGCAGCTGAAGCAGCAATAGAAGCCATTTGGATCAAAAATAAATCTAATTAGATTAGATATAGTTCTGTTAGCAGCTGAGCTAGGCGTCAGCACAGGCTAAGGAATTAAAGGTCTCATCGACGATCCAGATATATACTTCTATATCATCTGATTCGTTCGGATCATACATCGTGGCGATGTGATGATCGTATAAATCGCGTCAAACGATAATCAAACAAATCCGCTGACGAAAACCTTTCCTCAGCAATTTGAGCGAACCGTACATAGTTCAGGTGTAGGACACTTGAGTGACTCGCAATGTGCCAAGTGGGAGATTGTTGGACAAAATGACCCATAGCGTCACTATTTGCACAGATCATTGTGTTGTTGTAGCAAATTAACTATGTAAAAGGAAATTGCACTCTCGTCATTTGTGATTAGATCACCATAGATATATAAATGAAGAGAGGTCCCTATGATTAGTTCCTGGATTGAGATGATATGAGACAGTATCAGTCCACGAAGGATTAATCATTAAATATCCCTAGCCGTAGTATTATCGAGACTGGACATCGATAATGCGGAATAGGCTAGTATTGCACTTGTGCGCGTTGTGAGGGCACAACAGCATAGTTCTCATATATATAAGTATTGGATACTTATGCAAGTGCGATAGGAGGTCGTGTTTCACCGATGGTACGGGAAACAGCTTCGCTCTGGATAGACCCTTCGGAATCCCATTGGTATTATGACTAGGTGTCTATGGGAGGCCGAAATCAAGGTAGGTGTGTATAGTCTTAACCTGAGACTTACATCGCTAATACTTACGACAATCGGTAAACTTTGGTTTTGGTGTTGGGGGACTTTAAATGGGTTCTGTGTACACCACTTCTGGGTTTATCAGAGAATCGTAGTGTATTGGATGTGATGTCGAGACGGAAGTGTCACTCCAGTCATAATGGAGATGATGTCACGCAGGATACGGTATTAGTGCTCTTTTAGTGATGCGCATCCAATCGGGATATTATGACCAGGTCATGAATATCCGATTATAGAGACTAGTTACCAGACATCCGATATGTGTTTCGGACGGGGCAGACACTTATCCAGCCCCAGCCCTAGCACGTGACCATCCGATACTGGGCCGATATGCACAATACAATTGTATACTACGCTTGATACAGATCTAGATATTCTTTGATGAATATGTCCGGAGAACCTGGGAAGACTTGGTGCTTTGCTAGGAGTCGACCTTGTCTCGTAAATCGGTAGAACGTAGTACTTGGTACGTACGTGATTCGGATACTCCGACGACCGTATTTACTGCCAGATTATCCGGGGATCTCATGGGTCGCTTCCCGATAATCCACCGATGACGCACAACTTGCACTCTTGAATAATCTGGGATTATAACAGAAGAGAGAGAAAATTAATCTAGGATTAATTACGGAGATATTTTATCTGGGATAAAATATCGTCTAGAGAGAGATAACGATTAATTTGGAATTAATCGGTAAATTAATATATTCGATATATTATACGAAATTAGATTTCGACGCGTAATTAAAATTAGATTTTAATTCGGGCAAACGAGTTAGTTTGGAATTAATTCGTTAGCGACGTCAAATTATTCGATTGAATTAACGTCGCGACGTAAGCTCGGTATTTCGGAAATATCGAACCCGAACGCGTGAGTGCACGTGGGCCCACTTTCATTGGGAAACGTGTGGGGCCCACATGACACATGTCAAGATATGCATTAACTTTGACACATGTCATATTATGCTTATTTGACACTCTAATGCTTTGCATGGAGATTGTGTACAATGCACTCAATGGTATTGCATGGAAATGAAGTGTTTGACACTCTAACCCTTTGCATGAATTTGTGTCATAAGTTTATTATTAATTTAATGAATTATGGCATAAATATAAATTGATTTTTGGTAAATCATTTTAATTAAAAAAACCATTACACAACACAAAACTTCTTCTCCCTCTAATTCTCTCTTCCTCTCACGGCAATGGTGGCCATTTCTTCACTGGTTTTGAACCAGTTTGGGCGTGAGCTAAAGGGAAGCAAGAGTGGTTTCTCATGGTGAGAAATCAAGTGCTAGCACACTTACAAGTCTTGCGAAGGTGGTAGGGAGGTTCCCCCATGAGACGGGATCCATCCGACGATGATTGGAGCTCCGTTTCTTCACTTAATTTTCTGTTTTTGTAGGCAGTGGACTGCATGCAGTAGGCTTACATGGCAGTGCGTTTTTGGGCTTGAATCGTCTCCAAATCAACTCTACCGATCAATGTGAGTATTCCGCTACCTCCGTTGATGTGTTCACACATAATTTCATGTCTTGTTTGATCTTGGGACCTTATAGAAAACCAACATGAAGCTTGGAGCTTCAATGGTGGTCTTCCATGGCCGAATATGGAGGAGTTCAAAACCAGTAAAACCGCACAGCCCACTGCAAGGAGGAGCTACTGCCGTGACCCACAAGGAGGCAAAAACGCATCTTCTTCTTCGCATCAAAACCGACCATTGTGAGTATATGATTCCGCCCTTACTCCTTTGTGTATTCATGCGAATTTTGTGCTTGATTTGTTGATCTTGGGACCTATATTAGATCTCTACAATATTGGGTTTATATAAGTGAGCAACTCTAAAGTTTAAGAGTAAGCCACTGATTTTAAGGATCCTTAAGTCTAATTGACTAGAGGAACCTCGAGTTAAAAGTTTTGAGGTATTTGCCTAGGTTAGCACCAATGGCAAAATACTCGTGCACTCAAGGCGTAGTCTTGATATTGAGTTTTGGCTTTGGTGTGTGCATCTTTGGAGGCCACACACTTGGGTGGCTCTTTGGAATGTGGAAGGGCTTGCTGAGTTCGAGAAAATCTTGTAGATTGGAGGGAGGACTGGAGGAGTCTACGGTTTAAGTAAGTCTTTTTATTTCTTTATTTTATTTAGAGTTCTTATGATAGTTAGCATGTTTAGGTTTATGTTCTTTGCATGTTTTATGAGTTTTATGATTAAAATATATAGTAACATGCCTAGATTGTAGAATAATCACAACAAATGGGTCTTGGGCAAAGGGAAAGCGGCATGATAATTTTGATTTTCCATTGCGCACTCGCGGCCGCTTCCCAACAGATTATTGATGGGTGTTGATAATAGAAAAATTACATTTGGGGAACTTTTTGTTTTCAACTTTAAATGAGAACATTAGGTAAAGATGAGGAGTTTTGGAGGGTGGTAAGATTTGAAAGTTTGATATAAATATATTAGAAGATTGTATTTGCTTGTGTTGGATATGTATTAAGGTTTGGAGTTAGTCATTGAAGGAATGGAAATCTGGCCATGGAATCGGCGTCGTGTCGTAACGCAAACGAGGTAGAGGCATGCATTATAATTAACACGAGCACGTCACGACGCAGATGGGAACGGCATCGCGACGCGAACCTAAAAACCAGAATTTTTTTTGAAAAATGTGACGCGTAACTAAGAGTCTGAATTTTATTTTACATTTATTTTAAGGGATATAAATGTTCTAAGGGAGTAATCCAACTAGGTTAAGGAATTTAATTTGATTTCGAACCGTATTTTATAAATTATGATTCTAACTCAGTGTATTTCATAAAGATACTTATCAGGAACCGCGTTTGCCCCCAACGACTTGAAGGGAACTTGAACGGACTTCAAATATGTGAGTGGAGATTCATCTTTCTTATGAATTGATTTATATTACTCGTTTTTGATTTAGATTTGTTTCAAGACTTATTTTTTAAAAAATTTTAGGGCGTTAGTCTTATTAAATTATCAGTTACTTTTTTTGTAAGGTTTGATTTGAAAGTTTTAAAGTTTAAAAGCAATAATGTTATGTTTTTCGAGGCATGGGGGAAAAACCCACCTCAGCTCTTACTTATGGAATTGACGGACAGAGACCGTGTGCACACGTAGTTCAGGGCTAGGGGGACAGTGATACGTAACACCTCTAGACCATAGTTTGAGAGTCAGGTTGTAGCATTGATCAGCACTACCAGCTCTAGTTCAGTGGCTTGGGGGACGGCGATACGTAATGCCCCAAGACCACTAGTTTTAGGGACATGAGTGGCATGCTTTGGGGGACGGCGATATATAACGCCTCAAAGTCATGGATTTGCACTTATGGCTCTAGTTAGGTGTATGGGGGGATGGTGATAAGTAATGCCCCCATGCATCAAGTTTTCCACAATACCAGAGATATTCTTCACAGAAAGTTTTCAGAAAATGCTTTTCTCAACTTTAAAGAAAAGAACCAGTTTTCAAATAAAGTGTTCAAAAGCATTTTAAGAATGAATAATTTTGCTCAGATATACTGATTCAGTTTCTTATTTTGTTCTGCCACTCACTGAGATCTTCAGGACTCACCCCCACCACTTCCCAATTATTTTGCAAGAATCTTCTTTTGGTGAGCCATGTGCTCCTTTTGGAGACCTAGTTCGAGGGCAAGAGTTATACTACAGTCACTAGTCATTGAGTCCATCTTTCCAGATCTATGTTCATGTAGAATATAGTTCTCTGGATGTCATTTGTTGTATCATTGACATGTGTTAGACATTTTGTATATATTATAGATATTTTCAAACATATATATACATATATACATACATATATTCATGATCTCGTAATTCTGTTTATTTAAGTTATTAAGTTACAAGTGTGAATGAGTAAAACATTGCATAGCATTAAGATAAGAGCAAGTGTTCTAGTGAATGAGTTAGAAGCTTAGGCGACTGTGGGATCTGTTGCTTGCCGGTAACATTCCTGTATTATGGATGTTACAAAGATGGTATAAGAGCATGGTCTAGGGAGTCAATGACTGAAGTAAGAGAGTAGCAGTGGCTTGTATATGTGGTATACTCAGGGTACAACAATATATAAGTGGTTGTTCACTCTAATAACCTTGTCTCAAGGCTTGTCTCATTCTAATCACTTACAATTCTTTTACATGTAATTGACTATTTCTTTTTCTCTCTTAATTCTTAGATTTCCATGCCACCCAAGAGAAGAACCGGAGTAAGGGATAGACCTAGGCATTGTAGGGCACCTCAAGGCATAAATCTGGATCAGATATCAGTAGTACCTCACCATGAGCCAGATAGGAGGCAATGAGTGGAGTCAGTTCATGAGAGTATTGTGGGGGAAGGTAAAGATACGCCAGTAGTCCAGCCCAATGAACCAGTAGTTGCGGTTTTATAAGAGTTTCAGTAGTCAGTAGCAGTTTTAGCCCAATTAATTACCCGTCAGCTGCATCCACCAGACCCAAAGCCGAGAGCTGCAGAACCCACCGTTTTTGTTCCACCACCACCACTAAGAGTATCCATGGCTCACCAAACAGTAGTTTCTCCAAATATACCATACTCTACTACATTCTGAGTCAGACCTTTTGTTGTGCCACATGAGCCACCTCCAGTAACGGTTCAGCTTATGCAGCGATAAGAGCTACTTGTATCATTACATGACTTCTGAAAGCTTCATCCTCCCACGTTCTCGGGAGTAGAGACCTCCCCCGATCCTTATGGTTTTATTGAGGAATCAGATCGGATATGTTCAGCTTTGGGGTGTTTTGCGGAGAGACCAGTGGAGTTAGTCAGTTTTCAGCTGAGAGATATCGCCAACTCATGGTTTATGTCCTTTCGAGATGGTCAGTGACGAGACATTCCTCCTCTGACATGGGCTGAGTTCAGTATGGTCTTTTTATCCATATTTTTGCCAAAAAGTATCAGGGATGCCAAAGCCCGCGAGTTTGAGCAGCTGGTACAGGGCGAGCAGATGACAGAGGAAATAAGTATGACATATGATTTACATGATTGTCTCGCTATGCCCCACATCTAATCAGTACAGAGGAAATGAATGTGAAGAGGTTTGTGAATGGGCTTCAAGATTATTTATTCTGCTCCATTCATTTCACAGAGACAACTACCTACACCAAGTTTTAGAAGCTGCCTTGCGGTTTGAAGAGCGGGTTAAAGAAAGACAAACAGAGAGGGCGTCTCGAAAGAAATCTAAATCAGATGAGAGGACTAGGCCACAGCTGAGTGGCCTTAGTAGACAGTAGCAGATGTTAGCTCTGCCTACGGCACATAGAGACTTGGGTTCAGTCAAAAGGGTCAGGATCGTAGGCCGGTTCAGAGTATCACCTCTCATGCAGTTTCCTCTCCCTCAGTAGCCCAGCCTGTGTGAACCCTACCACAATGTTCGATTTATGGACGAGCTCATATCGGTACTTCTAGATCTGGGAGTAGAGGTTGTTATCGGTGTGGGTAAATGGGTCATTTGAAGAGAGACTTCCCGATAACAGTAGAGCAGTTGCCATCTTTCAGTGCCGCCCCATCTACACCCCAGCCACAGCCTAATAGAAATGTTGGAGAATGAGAGCATAAGCCAGTGAATAGAGGACAAATAGTAGGAGGAATGGGCAATCAGTTGGTGATCGAGGACAAGCTTCCTCAAGTAGAGTTCAGGGCAGGGTGTATACCCTCACCCCTAGGAGGCGCATGCATCCAATGCGGTTGTCACAGGTACATTACTAATTGATTATGTGCAAGCAATGATATTATTTGATTCGGGTGCTACACATTCTTTTATGGCCTCGTGCTTTGTCACTTTGATGGGTAGAGGAACATCGATCCTTTAGACTTCCCTATCATTATAGTTACACCAGTAGGAGACCCCTTAGAAGCTACGCAGGGTGTGAGGCAGTGTTCTATAGATATTGACGGGTACATGTCTTATGCCGATTTAGTAGTGTTGGGTATATTGAGCTTTGATGTCAATTTGAGATGGATTGGCTAGCTAAGCACCATGCGGTACTTGATTGTCGGGAGAAGACCATTACTGTAGGCACTGCATTTTTGCATATAAGTCCCGATGATGAGTATCGTATGGAGGCACTACTCTTTAGGTTGCGGATGTCACGGGAAACGAATGTCGGAAGGGGAAATTCAGAATAAGTATGTCCTCAGATTCAATTCACATGTTCACTGTTTTCGCGTTCGTGAGCACTTTCGAACGTCAAGCAGATTGCGGGC
The DNA here is from genome assembly GCA_019454045.1 of Zanthoxylum bungeanum. Taxonomy (NCBI): domain Eukaryota; kingdom Viridiplantae; phylum Streptophyta; class Magnoliopsida; order Sapindales; family Rutaceae; genus Zanthoxylum; species Zanthoxylum bungeanum. The sequence goes on along the minus strand of SKCR01019074.1, from coordinate 34,806 downwards.
GTTCGTGTAGCATTCGAATCGGCGTTCGAATGGTGTCGATACTTCTGGTTTTGCTGCTAGCCTCACGCCCAAGCCCAATTAGCCCACCAAAACCCATCCAAAAAATAATTAAAATGTTTAAAATACTTGTCACAAATTAAACTAAATTAATTAGATTAAATCCCTTCCCTAATTAAACACCAATTAAGATATTCACTCCCAAAATTAAACACATCTCTTCCTTTCATGAACCAATCAAAACACTTCCATTTTTTTGAGGATTTCATTCCTTACCTAGAAACCTTAGAAAACCATTATAAAAGACACATAAACTAACCTTTCACAAGCTAGCACATCCACGAAAATCACAAAGAATTCTGTAAAGCATTAGCACCCAAGCTCTCCAAAAAAAACACCTTGGATCATCTCAGAAAACACACACATATAAAAGAAGAAAGAACCTTAGTACATTCACAAAAAGAAGAAGAGAAAGTCAATCCTTAACCACCACCGAAACTACACAAAAAACTGCACTTAAAATAGTCCAGAAACCCTACCCTTTTTCACCTTAAAACTGTGAGAGACAACAGAAAACAGAGGAAACGACAACTCAAAACCGTGAGGTAATGAACGAAAGCAGTGTACCAGTGAACCGGAGGAGTTGCGGAGCATCAATCCTTCCGACTGCCGTGTAACGCACTTTCGAGAGATGACTTAAGAGGTTAGACCTGAAGGCACCATTCTTATTTATTCTCATCTTTTTTTTGTTGTTTTTTAGAATTGCTTCTCATGAAAGTCGTTTGTTGATACATGTTGTGGTCCTTGAATGAATGGAATATGTGTTCTCTCTTGGGGTGTATCGGATGGAAACCCAGCCGAATCCGAATGGACGGTAGTGCGGTCTGTACTTGGGAAACAACTCCACGTACCACTCGAGAAACTTTGAAATGCATGTTTCGTCTTGTTATTTAATTTCCGTTCATTTATTGCTTTTAATCCCGTCATCTATTTTCCGCATGTGGTTGTTTTATTTATTTACGTATTGATAGTCATAATGCGTATGGGCTTGACTAAAGTGGATTAAAGGTCCTATATCCGAGGGAAACACCCAAAGGCAACCTTTATCACAATGTCATGCCGCGCCGGATGAGGCATTTTCGATTGAACGTGAGATGTGTTCAATCGGACATCCAATATCCTATATCGTTACTTTGTTATCCACATATCATTGCTTGATACGCATGGGCTTAACTAAGTTGGTTTAAAGGTCCTCTATTCGAGGGAAATGCCTAAAGGCTACCTTTATCAAAATGTTTTACCGTGCATGATGAGGCATGTTTTATTGAACATGAGATGTGTTCAATCGGGTATCCAATGTCGAATATCATTGTTTTGCTATTCACATATAATTGCTTGATGCACATGGGTTTGACTAGGGTGGATTAAAGGTCCTTTATTCGAGGCAAACGCCTAAAGGCTACCTTTACCACGATGTCTTACTGCGCCGGACAAATTATGTTTGATTGGATGTAAGTATGTTCAATTGGGCGTACGAGGTCCTATATTATGTACTTGTTCCTTTGAATATGTGTCCATGTCGCCATAAATTCCCTTTCTTTTGTAATCCCATTCGAATGCGTCCAAGAATGCAACTCGAACGCATGCTCTCATCCTTTGTCCATTCGAACGCGTCCAAGAACACAACTCGAACGCATGCTCTCGGCCCTCCCCTATTCGAACGCGTTTACGAACGCTACTCGAATGTGCATATTTTATGCTTTATCATACATCAGTTCTTATCCCGTTCGAACGCGACCAATAACGCATCTTGAATGTATGATCTCGGCCCTTGTCCGTTCGAACGCATCCAGGAACAGAACTCGAACGCATGCTCTCGGCCCTCCCTCATTGGAACGCGTTTACGAACGCTACTCGAACGCGCATATTTTCTACTTTATCATGCATCAGGTCTTATCCCGTTCGAATGCGTCCAAAAACGCACCTTGAACGCATGCTCTCGGCCCTTCTCCGTTCGAACGTGTTATCAAACGCTCCACAAACGAGCTTTCACCTGTTACATCACATTTCATGCATGCTTGTTTCTCCCATTACATTCTCATACATGATTTCTTCCATGATTATTTCTTTCGCACTGGAATCTTAATTATGTCTCTCCTATATTTATGTTTTACTCGTATTGCCATGTTTATCGATTTAATGTGTTTATGAAATTATATCCCTGCCGTTATTCCAATTTATTTTCATGCATGTGAACGTAGAAGTAGAATATTTTTGGAAGTATATGTTGCGTAGATTCGATTAAATTATTGCACAAATCATTTCATTACAAGTGGCATAAGTAATGGACTATTCCGAACCCAACGGTTTGAGGTCTTCCCTTGCGAGGGGTGAGTGCGGCCTTAAATCATTTTCCCGGTTCACAACGGGTGGCGACTCCATTTTTAGTCTTCCGGTTTAGTCCCCTGCGGGCTACTCCGTACTCTCAACCAGGCCGTGAGCCTGGAACAGCATCGCCGAGTTCTATGTCCTACAATAACGCTACACGTTCCCGATAGACCAGTAAATGTCTATCAGGGGGATAGAACTATAGCGCCTCATAATTTGATATTAGCTATGCGATCATTTAAATTAATTCAGAAGAAAAACATAGGTTACTTGGCATATGTAACAAATAGTAGAGTGGAAAATATAAATCTTGAACATATCTCGGTGGTGAGGGAGTATCCTGATGTGTTTCCAGACGAGTTGCCAGGATTACCTCGGGATCGGGAGATTGAGTTTTGTATAGACGTTATACCAGGGACCCAGCCTATATTGATTCCTCTGTACAGAATGTCCCCTGCAGAACTCAGAGAGTTGAAGGTGCAGTTACAAGACTTGCTGGATAAGGGCTTTATTCGCCCTAGCGTGTCACCGTAGGGTGTTTCAGTGTTGTTGTAAGGAATAAGGATGGGACGCTACGATTATGTATAGATTATAGGCAGTTGAATAAGGTGACAATCAAGAACAAGTATCCACTGCCAAGGATTGATGATCTAATTGATCAGTTGTAGAGGGCGCAGTGTTTCGAGGAGATGGGTGAAGTTTATGAAAGACTATGATTGCTTCATTCAGTACCATCTGGGAAAAGCTAAAATTGTCGCGAATGCCTTAAGCAGGAAGTCTATGGGAAGTTTGGCTCATTTTCCAGTTGAGAGATGGGGCCCAGTCAAACAAATGCAGAGTTGTATGCTGGATGGAGTGAATTTCCAGGTGACGACACAATGAGGGTTGTTGGTGCAGATTCAAGTTAAATTCACCCTCATTAATGAAATCAGGGTTGCTCAGGAAACGGATCCTGAGGTGCAACGGATTAGATGTCGATTACAGCAAGGTACAGAGGATGAGTATTATTTAGACTGTGAAAATGTCTTCAGGAAGCATAACATAATTCTTATTCCTTCAGTTCCAGAGGTTAAACGCTCGATATTAGAGAAGACCCATACTTCATCTTACACAATGCATCATGGGATCACTAAGATGTATCACGACCTTAAGGATCTTTATTGTTGGGAAGGTATGAAAAAGGATGTGGATGAATTTTCCAAAAGGTGTCTGACTTGTCAGTGGGTTAAAGTTGAAAATCAGAGACCAGCGGGGAAGTTGCAGAGTTCAGACATTCCGCAGTGGAAATATGAGAAGATCATTATGGACTTTGACGTTGGGCTTCCGCGTACCTTGAAATGGTGTGATTCTTTATGGGTAATTGTGGATAGATTAACCAAATCTGCACATTTTCTTCCAGTTAAGACTAGTTTCACAACAGCCCAATATGTTAAACTATATATGGATGAGACAGTGTCATTGCATGGAGTACTTATCTCAATTGTCTCTGATGGAGGTTCTCAGTTTACCTCTATGTTTTGGCAGTCATTTCAGGAAGCTTTGTGTTCACAGTTACATTTTAGCACAGCTTTTCATCCTCATATGGATGGTCAATCGGAGCATACCATTCATACTTTAGAAGACATGCTTCGGGCTTGTGTAATTGAGTTTGGGGGTAATTAAGACCAGTATTTGCCAGTAGCTATTGTGGGAAGAGAGACAAGGAAGCTACGATCTTGATGGGTTCCTTCGGTCAAAGTGATTTGGCAACATCATAAGAACAAGAGGCTACTTGGGAACCAGAAGAAGCCATGAGAAAGCAACGTCTTAGTGTTTTCTTCAACAATTACATTATTAAAATTGATGAAGAAAATGAGATATATTCTTTTAGCTTCCTCCATAGAATTCTCTCTGAGATTTTGTGAATGGTCATAGCTATTTTTTATTTTATTTTTTCAATTTTTATTATAAATTTTTAATAATAAAATTATGAGTGTTTCTATTCAAAGCATGAGTAATTTGAATCTTATTAGGTAAAAGGTAATGCTCTTGTTTTGAATATATAGGTAATTTTTATTTGTATTATATACACAAATTATGATTATTTCATAAATAAAATTTGAACTCTTTCCAATTTATTTAGGACTTTTGACTATCTATAGACAATCCCTGATTGGCACAGATAATAATTGAATCTCATAAATGCAAGAAAGTGAACAATTAAAAATCTGGACAAATTATTGACAAACCTTGTTGCCACCTTTATGGATGGTTTTATATATTTTGGCATACATTAGTACCTTGATATAGACTAATTATAGACAAGGCAGACTGGATTTGTTAGCATATTTAATACCTGATAATCACTAAATAAGTTAAATGGAGAATAATTATAATTTATATTTTATAAAAAAGAAAATTATTTTATATTTGAAATACCCAGAACGAATCCTCTAACCCTAATATTTTATTTTATTATTACGTTAAATGGAGAATAATTGTCCATCTTTTCAATCAATTCAGCTGTAGGCACTGTATTTTTGCATATAAGTCCCTATGATGAGTCTTATTTGGAGACACTACCTTTTAAGTCACGGAGGTCACGGAAAACGGACATCGGATGGGGAAATTCAGAATAAACAAGGTTCACTGTTTTCGTTCGTGCTGCGTTCGTGTGTACGTTCGAATGCCAAACAGATTGCGGGCGTTCATGTCGCGTTCGAGGAGGCGTTCGAACGGTGTCGGTAATTCTGGATTTGCTGCTAGCCTCAAATTAAGCCCAATTCGCCCAAGCCTTGGCCCACACGCCCAAGCCCACTTAAAACACATATTTAACACATGGTGAAATCAAAACAAATCTAAAACTCACATACCAAATTAAAATAAACATTAAAATCAATCAAATATTTTAACTCCCTAATTAAGATATTCACCCACCAATTGCACAAGATCCCTTCCTTTCATAAACCAATCAAAACATCTCCATTATTTACTTGATTCCCTTCCTTACCTAGAAACCCTAGCCTTTGCCTATAAAAAAACCATTCATCACCCTCCTCTTGGCTAGCTCATACACAAGACTTACACGAACATCACAACACCAAGAGCCCTAGCCACTCACGGCAATAGCAAGAAGAAAAACACACATAATTCTCTTTATCTCCCCCACTCCACAACCGAAAACAGCAGCCCCTAAACCTCCACACATCACCGAAAAATAGCCCATACATGAGCCCTAAAACACGCATACAGCAGCCCTAAAAACACACAAACAGCAGCCCTCCACCACCGAAAATTACAACCAAAAACCGAACTACAGTAACATAAAAACTACATTTATAATCCTTGAAATAACCACACAAAACTGCACCAAAAACCCCAAAAACAGCAGCCATGCATGCCAAAACAGTGACCTGAACAGTTAGTGGAAAATACAGAGGAAACAGCAGCAAAACGGAGGCCAAACAGCAGCAAAAGATGGAGAACGACGACTTAAAACAGTAAGACAACGAACGAGAGCAGTGAACCAGTGAACCGGAAGAGTTGTGGAGCATCCACCCGTCCGACGATCGTGTACCGTACATCCGAGAGGTGATTTAAAAGGTTAGACCTGAGGGCACTTTTCTCATTAGTTTATATTCGTCTTTTGATTGTTTATTGAATTCTATTCGCCTGAGAGTCGTTTGTGGATGCATGTTGTGGCTTGAATGAAATGTAAAATGTGTCGCCTCTTGTGGTATATAGGATGGAAACCCGTACATAAATTTCATAGCCGATTCCGAATGGACGGTAGTATGATCTGTACTCGGGATACAACTCCACGTACCACTTGAGTAAATGGCACACTCTTTTGTTTTATTTTGCTTCGGTTTATTTATTTTTCGTTATTTGAATTCTGCATGTTACTTTTGTATGCATGATGTGATCGAGTGCATGGGCTTAGTAAGTGCGATGAAAGGTCCTCTATTTTGAGGGGTTAAAATCATTTACCACGATGCTTTGCCGCGCCGGTTGATGTGTGTTCGATTGAATGCAAGATACGTTCAATCGGGTATACTAAGTTTGATGTGATTGCCTTTATTTTTGTATGTATGATACAATCGAGCGCATGGGCTTAGTAAGTCGGATTAAAGGTCCCCTATTTGGAGGGGTTAAAATCCTTTACCACAATGTTTTGCCGCTCCGGTTGACGTATATTCGGTTGAATGTAAGATGTGTTCAATCGGGTATATGAAGTCTAAGTTTATTGTCTTTATTTTTATATGCATTGAGATAAGCATATGGGCTTAGTAAGTGCGATGAAAGGTCCTCTAATTGAAGAGGTTAAAATCCTTCGCCACGATGCTTCGCCGCGCCTCATATTTTGCTATTTGCTTTTTATGTATGTATTGCGTCACATTTTGTGCATCAGGTCTGTTCCCGTTCGAACGCGTTATCGAACGTTATACGAACGTGAACTTTCTGTTTCCCATTCGAACGCATTTTACAAACGCTACTCGAACGCGCATGCATTTTGTATCATCGGGTCTGGTACCGTTCGAACGCATTATCAAACGCTATATGAATGCGAACATTCTGTTTATCGTTCGAACACGTTTACGAACGCTACACGAACGCGCACACACTGAACTAAGTCTGTCTCATCATATTTCATGCACAACTGCCTTTTAGGTGATCTCCCTTGCATCATGTAGTCAATTATATTATTTGTATTCCTGCATTTATCCATTCGATGTGTTCTTGGGATGATATTCAAGCATGATTAGGCTGTTAGCATGTTAGTTGGTTAATATATTCATGAGATAGTACTCAAGCATGATTAGGTTGTTCTTAGTTTTCCCTATCATATGATTGAGAAATGTTTGTGAGATTGCCATGTGATGTTGCATGTTGTGATGATTAATTTCATGCATGTGGATTTAGAAGCATGATACTCTTGGAAATAAGTGTTACTTAGGCCTGATAAAATTATTACACAAATCCTTTCATTACAAGTGACATAAGTAAGGGACCATTCCGAACCCAACGGTTTGAGGTCTTCCATTACGAGGGGTGAGTGCGGCCTTAAATCTCATTTTCCCGGTTCACACCGGGTGGCGACTCCATTATTCTCCGGTTTAGTCCCCCGTGGCTACTCCGTACTCCCAACCGGGAAGCGAGCCCGGGACAACATGCGTCGCCCAGTTCCTGTGTCCCACATCAGCATTTTTGTTTTCTTACATGTTGAACACTGAAAAGTGCGCATTTATTAAAGAAAAATTAATTATTTTACACTTGTAGTTTCATTAATCCCTTTAATTTAGCACATTTGTGAAATAACAATTAAATTTATGTTTTAAATATTTTTTTTTTTTTTTTTTTTTATTGTGTAGGCAAGATACTGCTTTGGAAGCTCAATAGGAAAATAGATATGAGATCTGAATTCCAGGACCCATGAAACCAAAAAGAATGTGACAACTAAATTCAAATCGGACTTACAAAATATTCACTGTATTTAGAGTGACAACAAAATGAGTTTATGATGTATTTATCTACATATGTATTATAATATCATTATTATAATATATATATAATATACTTTGGAGGTCCCTCTGAGATTTTATATATATAATATTTTGGAGGTCCCACCAAGATTATATATATATATATATAACTAAAAAAATAAATTAGGTGTTAAGGCACCTCCTATAAAAGGAGGTGATCGGCATCTCAGTGAGGGGGACGGGAGAAAATGGAGAGCTCCATTCTAGTTTGGATGCGTTATTTCATATTCTCCTCTCGGGGGACTTGGGGTAAGTATCTTATTTGTTTTATTTTATTTTTACTTTTGTAATTTCTTTCTCTTTTATTATTAAAATTATGTGGGTTCTTATTTATATTTTGTTTTGCTAATTTGCATCATGTTGAGGTAAATGGTGAGCTCTTGGTATAAAAATATAAGTGATTTTTATTTATATTATATTTTATAAATTATGATTATTTCCCAAATAAATTAGTACTTTTCCAGTTTATTGAGGACTTTTGACTACCTGTAGACAGTCCCCGATTGTCACATATAATATATGAATCTCAAAAATGAAAGAGAGTGGACTATTAAAGATCTAGATTAATTATAGACAATACGATTCTACATGTTTTGGCATATTTAGTACCTTTACATGACTAATTATCGACATGAAAGATTACATTTGTTGACATAAATAATACCTGATAATCTTGAAATAAATTAATTGAAAAATAATTATAATTTATATTTTATAAAAAGTAAAAATTATTTTATGTTTGAAATATCAAGATAATTTTATATTATTCACTCTTGATATTATCCATTCTTGATATTTCAAATATAAAATAATTTTTACTTTTTATAAAATATAAATTATTATTATTTTCGAATCAATTTATTTCATGGTTATCAAGTATTAATTATGTCAACACATCTAATATGTCATGTAGATAATTAGTCCTGTTAACGTACTAAATATGCCAAAACATGTACAACCGTATTGTATATAACTAATACAGATCTTTAATAGTCCACTCTCTCTCATTTATGGGATTCAAGTATAATCTGTGACAATCGAGAACTGGCTACAACTAGTCAAGAGTCCTCAATAAACTTGAAAAAGTATGAATTTATTTGGGAAATAATCACAATTTATAAAATACAATATAAATAAAAATCACTTATATTTTCATAGTAATACCTTTACATTTTACCTCAACATGATACAAATTAGTAAAACAAAATATAAATAAAAACACGCATTATTTTATTAATAAAAGAAAAAGAAATTATAAGAGGAAAAATAAAATAAAACACACAATATACAAACCCCAAGTCCCCCGAGAGGAGTAAATGAAATAACACATTCGAACTGGAGGGGAACTTTCAATCCCTCCCCCCCTAACTGAGGTGTCGAGCACCTCTTTTTGGCACCTAATATTTGGAAAACAAATATATTATTGTATTTTCTTTGCAATTCCCATCACCTTTCCACCGAAAGGTGATGGCAATATATATTATATTTTTTTTTTTTTTTAGTTATAATATATATATATATATATATATATATAATATATATATATATATAATATATATATATATATATATATATATTAAATCTCGATGGGACCTCCAAAATATATTTTGTATATATTATAATAATGATAATATAATACATGTGTAGCTAAATATATCATAAGCTCATTTTGTTGTCAATCTAAACATGGAGAATATTTTCCAAAGTCCGATTTGAATTTAGCTGTCACACTTTTTTGGTTTCCTGGGTCCTGGAATTCATATCTCATATCTATTTTTTCACTTGAGCTTCCAAAGTAATATTTTACCTACACAATAAATAAATAAATAAATAAAAAGCACAATAAAAATATATAAAACATAAATTTAATTGTTATTTCACAAATGTGCTAAATTAAGGGGATTAATGAAACTACAAGTTTAAAATAATTAATTTTTCTTTTAATAAATGTGCACTTTTTAGTGTTCATCACACCCCAAACTAGCTTATTACTAGTCCTTAGTAATTTAAGCGAAAACTAAAAAGAAAAAATTTATTATCCAAATTAGTAATTGTTTTCTTTCTTTCTAAATTATCAAATAAGTAAATTCCTATGTACTTTTTGTCATTTTTCCATACACACATGAGACAAAATATCAATCAATTTATTGTGCCCATAATATTCATAAATCTTGTTGAAAAAAGAGTAATATTTTTATCTTAATATTATATCTGAATTTACAAATTTTTAGGAATGACGGTTTATTTATATACAAAAAATATTTTTTTTAATAATAAATCTTCAACCCTTGTAACGAGCTTTGGGTTAGTGACTCCCAAATCAAATGGCTTTTGGGCACTATATGTTAAGACATCCCTACAGACTTAATTGTTCGGATCTTAGATGACAAAAAGAAAAGTGTCTGATTTTCTTAAGCTTTCTCCTTAACCCATTTAACAATAGGAGTGGGCATCGAATCAGATAAGATATGTCAACCAAATCTGATCGAATAACGATGAGTTAGTTCGTCGGATTTCGGATCAAATTAGATAAAATTCGATCCGATCGTTTTTTCTTGTGTAGCAATTCAAAAACGATGTCGTTTTGGAATATACAAAATGACGCCGTTTTGTATATTAAACCAAACCTAAATTAGGTTTTCATTTCATTCTTCACCGAGACTTCAACAACATCATTCTTCAATTCTTCATTTCAATCTTCATTCATCAGTTTCACATGCAAGCTTTCACGTTTCATCAAATCGCCAAATAGGTCCTCACTCCTCAGTGCTCATGGGCTTCCATCATCATCATCATGCCTTGGCACTATTTAATTCTTCAAAACAGCCTCATTCAGCCTTCACGAATCACGATCAAAGTAAATTCTCTTCTTCATTTTCTTATTTAATAAGTTTTATGTTATTCTTATTATTTGATGAAAAATATGTTGTATGGGATCCTTGCCTGATTCGGTATGTGGCCACTATGAGCCATAATTTTTATCTAAAAATATAACATAATAATTAGCTTGGAGCTTTGAGTAAGATCATTGATGAGTGGTAAATATATCACTATTTCTCACTCATTTGACCTGATTATTTGTATAGTTTCTTGAGTTTTGTGAATATTTTGATGTGTTTTGTGTTATTTTGTAGATAAATAAAGTTTCAGGACATACTGGAGGTGATTTGGGGCTAAAATAGTGAAAAAAGATAGCAAATGGAAAAATTTTCAATTGGCGCGTCGCGACGCGCTGCCCGCGTTACGACGCCTTACATGCACCGCAGCTATGCTAACGTGCGCCGGGATACGTGGACCAATCAGATGAATTTTGCTAAAATACGCCGGATACTAACGTGCGCCGAATCTGCTAACGTGCGCCTACCACGTGTCAACATCACAACCGATCATGCTAACATGCGTTGTGCCACGTGTCACCATCACATGCTACCGACAATCATCATCGACGCTAAAATGCACCTGCCACGTGTCAACATGTCAGCGAATCAGGCTAACGTGCGCCGGGACACGTGTCGCCATCACATGCTGCCGACACTAATAATTCAGCCACCGATGAAAGCGTGACACGTGTCACGATCTCGCGAAGCCAATCTGCCACTTGTCGATGATCAACGTGCGTCGCGACGCGAGACACCTACTGACGCCTATAAACTTAGCTCGAAATTTTAGTTTCAGATGTACCTTCCTCTCTGTAATCCTCTGAATAAATAAGGAGTTTGTATCTAGTTTTCTTTAAATTTCAGTTTTGTAATTAATTTTAGTTACTTTCTGTAATAATAATTTACTTTCTTTACTTTTTCAGTTTTTCAGTTTTTACTATTCAGCACTGAGTAGGTAACTTCCCTCTGCTAGGGTGAAAGGTAAACTTTTATTACTGTTATTTAGATTAATCTCCCTTAATTATAATATATTCACTATTTAAAATTTCACTTAACAAGGATACCGCTATATTGGTCGGTTGGTAATTAATTATAAACTGGTTTTAACCTGACTAATCATGGATACCGTCTGGTTGGTCGGTTGGTAATTACCACATTTATGGCTGGTTTATGGACAAATAATGATACCGCATTTATGGTCGTTCGGACTTAATTTGACTTAATCAGGTTACCGCCTATATGGCTAGTTGGTAATATCAAACAATTTAATATATTATATTAAGGGAGATATCTAAAATAGTAGTTATAAAAATATATCCTATAGCCCTAGCGTTTTCTTTTATTGTATTTTTCTTTATTTACTTTCCAGCATTTTACTTTCAGCATTTTACTTTATGTCTTTTATTTTTAAGTTTTTACTAGCCCTAGTTACGTATTGTAGCTAAGCCTGTTATCTGGGGTTGTGATGAATTCTAATATCACCGGTTCATAAGGGGTTATTTTATAGTTTGGGTAATTTAAAGGTTTACTTATTAAGGCTTAAGCTTAATGCGTCTTGTTAACTGGCCATTAATAAGATTGATCTGGTAAATCTAAAATAAACTTGACAAATGAATTTTAGGTTTTAGCCTTAGACTTAATAGCCCACGATCTTCATTAAGGACATATAACCCTTTAATATGTTTCCATACATGATAGACATATACCTGTCGGGCGGGGGTAGCCATAATTGGAACTTAATCTTAATGAATCCAGGTAATTTGGTTGACATAGATATATGGTTCAATTGGGTTATACTGGGTATTTGCATCTGACTATCGATAGAGGCTTTTGCATAATTTCGTGTTCCAAGTTAGTAAATTGATATATTACACATACATGAAATAACCACTACATCTTTAATTAGATATTGGAAGAACTCACAACCCTGGATAGTTTTTTAAAATATGAATTTCACTTAATTTACTTCGCGTAATTTTATTTACTTGTTTTTAATTCATCACCCAGTCAATCAATCAATCTGTTAGATACTAGTAATCATTTGGCCACAAAAAATTATTAGCTAGGTATTAAGTCCTCGTGTGATCGATAATTTTTATACTACTTGAACGATACGTGCGTTTGCGTTATACGCGTGTGATTTCGCACCGGTCAAGTTTTTTCCGCTGTTACCGGAGACTTATTTATCTTTGACTATTAGTTTTGAGGTTAGATACATTTACTTGTATCTAATTTCTTTTTACTTATAATTTCTATTTTCTTGTGTTTCAGGTTCTCAGACACTACATGAGACAAACCAGAAGCTTTGAACTCCGACCGCTTGACCCAGAAATTGAAAGAACCATCAGACAGTTGAGAAGAGAAAGGCGAGAAGGGCAAGAAGCAATTGTTAACATGGAACCTGAACCTTTGGAAGTTGCACCACCAATACCCATTCGTGACAGAACCATTCCGATGATCGACTGCTTCATTTCTTGTATTTTACTTGCTCCCTTAACAGTAAATGCATGTGACATCAAAACATGCATTCAGATGATTCAGTAGTCAGTTCAGTTTGGGGGGAATGCAACTGAAGATCCTAATACCCACATCAACAACTTCCTGGATGTTTGCGGCACTTTCAATTACAACTGAGGAGGTGAAGAAGGAATGAGACTACAGATTTTCCCATATTACTTGAAAGACAGAGCAAAAGCTTGGCTACATTCACTACCAGCAGGTTCCATCACAACTTGGAACACTCTAGCCACTAAATTCCTTGCAAAGTATTATCCACCAGCCAGAACAACAAAACTGAGGAATGACATCACATCCTTTGTACAACAAGACTCGGAAACTCTCTACGAAGCTTGGGAAAGGTACAAAGGTTTGCTCCAGAAATGTCCTCACCATGAAATTCCAAAATGGCTTCAAGTCCAAACTTTCTATAATGGACTTTCTGGACTGATGAGAACCACAATTGATGCTGCTGCTGCTGGAAGATCTTTGATGGAAAAAGAAGAAGATCAAGCCTGGGACTTAATCGAAAAAATGGCTAACAACAATTCCTCGTGGCCAACAGAAAGGAGCATGATTCAAAGAATTACTGGAATTTATGAAGTTGGAGCCAACACAACAGTTAATGCCAAGCTAGACCAAATTTGCAAATTTATGTAGACTCTCGGTATGCAAGGCAATATTGAAGCCACAAGTTCACTATATGGAGGAGCACCAGAACTAAACCAACAAGAAGAGACGGTAAATTATGTCAACAATTTTAACAAACAGAGAAACAATCCATATTCCAACACATGCAGCCCAGGGTGGAGGAATCATCCCAATTTCTCATGGAGCAACGATACAGGGAAAAATAACTATCCACCACCCGGATTCCAACAGCAACAGAATAAAGGCCAGGAGCAGGCAAATGAACCAGGAATAACAGAAGTGATGACTCAGTTAAAAAAATATGATGCTATATTTCAGAGCCAATCTGTTTCCATTAAAGCACTGGAGAATCAAATTAGACAACTGGCCAATGCTCAGAGTTACAGACCGCCAGGAAATCTTCCCAGCAACACAGAACAAAATCCAAGGAACCGAAGGAATGAGCAACGTCAAGCCATTACTTTGAAAAGTGAAACTGAGATCAACAAAGATGTTGGAATCAAGGCATCCATTGAAGAAGTTCCAAAAGTTACAGTTCCACAGATGGAGGAAAAAAAAAGCAAAGGAAAAAGATCAAATCACTCCACCTCCACCTTTTCCTCAGCGTCTTCAAAAAAAATAAACTGGACAAGCAGTTTGCTCGATTCTCGGAGGTGTTAAAAAAGTTGCATATCAACATTCCATTCACAGAAGCCTTGGAAGAAATGCCCAGCTACGTCAAATTCATGAAAGACATTCTTTCACGAAAACAGAGATTGGGAGATTATGAGACAGTAACATTGACGGAAGAATGCAGCGCCATCATTCAGAGGAAACTTCCCCTGAAGTTGAAAGATCCTGGCAGTTTCACTATTCCATGAACCTTTGGAGAACATTATATCGGTAAGGCTTTATGTGACTTAGGTGCAAGTGTTAATTTGATACATTTTCTATTTACAGGAAACTACAAATTGGAGAAGCAATGCCTACCTCAGTCTCTCTGCAACTTGCTGATAGAACACTCACATTTCCAAGAGGTGTTGTTGAAGATGTGCTGGTTAAAGTCGACAAACTCATTCTCCCAGCAGATTTCATTATCCTTGACATGGAAGAAGACAAAGATGTATCTATCAACCTTGGAAGATCATTCTTGGCGACATGATGAACTGTTATTGATGTACAAAAAGGAGAACTAACCATGAAAGTTCAAGACCAAGAAGTTACCTTTAATGTTTTCAATGCCATGAAATTCACGAGCGATGAAAAAGGAAGAAAATGTTTCAGAGTTGATGTTGTTGATAGTATCGTTCAGGATACTGAGCCAAATCTCACGGATACACTTGAAGCTTGCATCACCAACATGACTGACAACGAGCTAGATGCTGAAATCCTGGAATGTATCAACTACCTTGACAAACCATTTTGATTCAAATCAACACCACCAGTTGAAAGTCGGGAACTTCCGAAGAAAGATCGAATCAAGCCCTCAATTGAAGAACCGCCACAGCTGGAGCTGAAGTTACTGCCGAGCCATCTCAGGTATGTATTTCTTGGAAACTCTTCTGAATTACCTGTTATTATTTCTTCTTCTCTAACATTGGAGCATGAAGAAAAGTTGTTGAGAGTGTTATGAGAACATAAAAGGGCCATTGGTTGGACAATAGCAGACATTCGATGCATTAGTTCATCATTTTACATGCATAAAATTCTGATGAACGATGAGTACAAACCCACATTGGAGCTTCAACGGAGACTCAATCCAATCATGAAGGAAGTCTTGAAGAAAGAAATCATAAAATGGTTGGATGCTGACATCATTTACCCCATCTCAGACAGCAATTGGGTGAGTCATATGCAGTGTGTACCAAAGAAATGAGGAATTATTGTAGTCACAAATGAAAATAACGAGCTGATTCCAACAAGAATAGTGATTGGATGAATAGTATGCATGGACTATCGGAAGCTGAACAAAGCAACAAGGAATGACTATTTTTCGCTACCATTCATTGATCAAATGCTAGACAGACTGGCGGGACATGAGTACTATTGCTTTCTGGACAGATACTCGGGGTACAATCATTTTACTTTCACTTTCCGCAGGAAGCCATTTGGATTATGTAATGCCTCTCCCACATTTCAACGTTGCATGATGGCTATCTTCTCAGAAATGCTGGAACAGAGTATGGAGGTGTTTATGGATGAATTCTCTGTGTTTGGAGACTCTTTTGACCACTGCTTGCAAAATCTGGAACATGTGTTACGAAGGTGCGAAGATACCAACCTGGTACTCAATTGGGAGAAATGCCACTTCATGGTGCAGAAAGGCATTGTTCTTGGACACCGGATCTCCAAAAAGGGAATTGAGGTAGACAAAACAAAGATTGAAATAATTGAAAAAATACCTCCGCCGACATCATTCAAAAGGATTCAGAGCTTTCTCGGACATGCAGGTTTTTACAGGAGATTTATCAAAGACTTTTCCAAGATTGCCAAACCTCTGTGCAATCTTCTGGAGAAGGATGTGCCTTTCAACTTCACCAAAAAATGCTAGGAAGCTTTTGAGATCTTGAAACAGAAGCTGATTTCTCCCCCTATCATAGTCACAATAGACTGGAGCCTTCCATTTGATGTGATGTGCGATGCTAGTGATTTTGTTGTAGGTGCAGTTTTGGGACAACGCAAAACAAAGATTTTCCATACCATTTACTACTCCAGCAGAACTTTGAATGAAGCTCAACTCAACTACACAACCACTGAAAAGGAGTTGCTCACAGTTGTGTACGATTTTGACAATTTCTGCTCCTATCTGCTGGGTCCCAAAGTGGTGTTCTACACAGATCATTCAAAAATCAAATACTTGATCATGAAGAAAGATGCCAAACCCAGATTAATCCGTTGGATACTTCTTCTATAAGAATTTTACTTGGAGATCAGAGGTAGGAAAGGGATAGAAAATCAGGTGGTAGATCATTTATCGAGACTCGAGAATGGAGAAATAGGTGGCAAAGAACTGACAATCAAAGAAACTTTTCCAGATGAATAGTT
This sequence comes from Zanthoxylum bungeanum, assembly GCA_019454045.1. Taxonomy (NCBI): domain Eukaryota; kingdom Viridiplantae; phylum Streptophyta; class Magnoliopsida; order Sapindales; family Rutaceae; genus Zanthoxylum; species Zanthoxylum bungeanum. Next base: position 17,849 of record SKCR01019074.1, on the reverse strand, counting down.
GTTTTCCATGAAACAACATGATGTTCCTTGGTATATTGACTATGTCAACTACATAGTTTCGGGAAAATGGCCATTGGAATGGACAACTTAGCAACGAAAGAAGTTCTTCAAAGAAGTCAAACACAATTTTTGGGATAAGTCGTACCTATTCAAATGATGTGGTGATCAATTATTGAGACGGTGTATTCCACAGGAGGAGGTCAATAGTGTTCTTCAACATTGTCATTCATCACCATATGGCGGACAGTTCAGTGGAAACAAAACTGAAGCCAAAGTCATACAATTAGGTTTCTTCTGGCCAACTCTTTTTAAAGATGCTTACTTGTTTTCTCTTCAATGTGACAGGTGCTAGAGAACAGGAAATATTTCAAGGAGAAATGAAGGACCTCTGCAAAATATTCTGGAAGTGGAGATATTCAATATGTGGGGTATTGACTTTATGGGACCCTCTGTGCTATCATTTGAAAACCTGTACATATTGGTTGCTGTAGACTACGTCTCCAAATAGGTTGAAGCAATCACACTGCCATCCAATGACTCAAAAGTGGTGATTAAGTTCCTTAAAAATAATATTTTCACTCGCTTCGGAACACCTCGGGCAATCATCAGCGATGGTGGCACACATTTCTGCAACAGATACTTTGATGCACTCCTATCCAAATACGGACTTACTCATAAAGTTGCCACTGCTTACCATCCACAGTCAAATGGACAGGTTGAAGTTTCAAACAGAGAGATCAAAAGAATCTTGGAATGAACCATCGGATCAACAAAGAGAGACTGGTCTTCAAAATTGAATGACGCATTATGGGCCTATCAGACAGCTTATAAGACACCCATTAGTATGTGCCTATATCGTATGGTGTTTAGGAAAGCACGCCATCTGCCAGTTGAGCTTGAACACAAGGTGTACTGGGCACTGAAGAAGTTGAATCTTAATCCACAAGCGGCAGAAGAGAAATGACTTCACCAACTCAAACAATTGGAGGAGTTTCGTCTATAAGCTTATGAGAATGCCAGATTATACAAAGAAAAGACCAAGAAATGGCATGACCAAAAAATAGTGCACAGACATTTGAAACTGAGACAATAGGTGTTTTTGTATAATTCATGGTTGAAACTTTTCCCTGGAAAGTTGAAATCAAGGTGGTCAGGTCCATTTGTGATCACTCAGGTTTTACCATATGGAGCTGTTGAGTTACTGGATCCCAAGACCAATGAAACATTCAAGGTTAAGAGTCAGCGTGTCAAGCATTAATGGGGAGAATCATTTGAGCGACAAAAAGAAAGTGTCATACTTTCATATCCAGCATAACGTTCGAGAAGTCACGTCTAGCTGACGATGTTAAACTTAGCGCTAGCAGAGAGGCAACCCATGCAATTTGTGTATATATAGTGATTTGGTGTGATTTAATTTTGTGTGTTTAGTTTTTGCAGTTTAAGTCATTTCAGGATTGAAGAAGTTCTCGCTAATCTTCACAAGGAATTTCCTTCTCTTCCTCAAAAAATCTCTGATGAAAGTCTACAAAGCTCGTTTGGAACGAATGAGACTACTGATAATCAAACGTATTCCTAATGACATTCGTTGGATTATTGAAGCACGGGTCTGATTGGCAGGTGATTCTTCGGACTCTTTTATTTCATATTTGTCTGATTTAAGAAGAAGCAAATATGTTAAAAAGAGAAAAGCCAAAAGAATGGGTGTATGCTATAAATGTGCTCGCATGTTTTGTGATACTCGTTGTCGTTATTTAGGAATGGTGTCTGATAACCGTGAAGATAAGATTAATTTCATTAGGGATAGCTTGAGTAAGGAGTCTTTGGATGACATATCTAAAACTCTTTAGACGCATCCCAATGGATATATATATCACAAAATTCACATGTTATATACACAATTCCAAAGAGAAAGACCACAGTTAAGTCTCGGGAATCTGACTCAAAAAGACCCTATTTGCCAATTTTTTAGAAAATTGTATGGGAAGCTTGTCTCTGACGCATAGACGTCAATCAAGCAATAAATTATTGTAAATATTATATCTCTTTGTCTTTTCCTAATAATTGTAATTTATTTTGTTGTTTTCTTTTATTTTCTTCGGCAGGATCCAGACCTTTTTGACCTTTCACAATTTATTATTTTGCTACTAATCGTTCTTTGGAAGATACTAGTGCTATTATTACTCACCCCTTTTCATGTGTTATAAATTCAACTCATCTTTTCACTTTTGAAGGCATCCAGATTTGAGAAAAGAAACATACATAAAATGGAAGCTACTTCAAGAAGATGAGTTGTAAATATATGTGTCTTTTGTGGTACTAATGTTGGTACTAAGCCACAATATGTAGCAGTAGCACAGGAATTGGGACGAGTCATAACTGAGAAGATTATAAACCTAATATATTACGGAGGCAGTCTTGGACTGATAGGGATAATTTCTAAGGCTGTACATGAAGGAGGTAGTCAAGCTCTGGGAATCATCCCAAAACCCTTGACAGAGGCGGATCTTATAGGATCATTAAACGAAGAAGAACTGATCATGCCAGGTATGTCTGAACGACTGGTGGAAATGATTAACCTTGTTGATGCTTTTATTGCTTTGCCAGTTGGCTTGGGCACGTTGGAGGAGATTTTTACAGTGCTATCTTAGGAAAACTTGAACATACACCAGAAACCAATTGGATTGTTCAACGTAGATGGATTTTATGATTTTCTTTGTGTATTTCTTGATGATGCCCGAAGAAATCGTGTCAAAACCTTTAAAAGTACTCCTCTTCACTGCCAGAACTGCCCAGGATTTAATTGACCAAATCTTAGCCTATGAACCACAAATCGACCCTATCCTTTCCTAGATAAAATGGTCTGATGATGATCGTGGTAAGAAGCCTCGGATAAATCTGGATCTGAACCTTTAAATTTCCCATTTAGATGTAGAATTTCACCTAACCAGGTACTATCTTCTAAACTCTTCTTCTACTGTTTAAGACATTGAGGACAATGTCTCATTTAGGTTTGGGGGTGGGGAATAGTTGATTAGTATCTTGTTTGTATGTTATTTTTTTATTTTTAGTCCAAAATTTTTCGAAAAATACAAAAAAATTGAAAAATTTTACAAAAATAAAAAATAATATTTTATGTTTTTAATTTGATTAATCGGGTGAAATTGGTGTGAGATAGCTGTGTAAGGAGTTTCCACTCCTGAGACGTATCTCAACCTATTTCGGAACAAGTAAATTTTTGTTTATTTCCTTTTGAATTATTTAATTTGTGAATTCTCCATAAAACTGACTAAAATGGATCTTCTAACGCTCAGTTGCCAGGTATTTCAACGTGCATGGTAACATACAAACATGAGCTGTAATTGAAAAGCTTGTAATATTCAATGCTCGAGTTTAATTAGAGGAAGCATCTCAAAAAGCGATGGGATAAAAAAATAAAACGTCTGAGATCCGAGTTATTAAGTCCTTAGGGGTGTCTTAATACCTAGTGCCCTAAAGCTAACTGGTTTGGGAGCCACTGACCCAAAGCTTGCTACATAGACAGAAGATATTGTATATAAATAAAAAAAATCAAAAAGCAAGAAAATATCAGAAAAATCAGAAAAATTATTCCATTGCTGCAAAAATGTGTGAATTCTGATAAAACTTTAGGACAAATATATTACTCTCTTCTCAACTACACTTGTGACTGTTGTGGGAAAAAAAGAATTGATTAATATTTTGTTGGCTGTGTATATGGAGAATGGTAAATATAATCGGAGAATTTACTTATTCGGTAATTTAGAAAGAAAGAAAACAATTAGTAACTTGGAGTAGAAGTTTCACATGCTTAGTCACTAACTTCTTTATTATATTTTCTCTTGTCTTTTTTCTTTTGTGTGCATTAGTTTTACTTTCTTTTTACTTTTATAAAATGTTTGTGGGTATCATTGCTGTAAACCCTCACGAGACTACAATACCTCATTTGAGCATAAATATTATGCTGGCATTAATAAGGGTTCTTTCTGAACCCAAACAAGTTTAAGGTCGGCCATTGCGAGGGGTATAGTGTTGGTTTCTATTAAGGTCCCAAGATCATAAACAAGCATGAAATATGTTCCAATACAAATCAACAAAGTTGCGGAATACTCACATCGATCGGTTGAGCGACGCGACAACGAACGAAACTCAAAATCTGCTCACTGTAGCTCACGGCAGTGGACTGCTCCAAGCTCACTATTTTGGCATCCATTGATGTCTTCGTCAAACTCCAAGCTTCGTTGAACGATTCTCGGCTAATGTGTGGACTTCCCTATCACTTTCGCATGTCTCTCGGAGTGCTAGCTCTCTTTATTTTTGCCACAAAAACCAAGCACTTTGTTTCCCTCATTCACGGTTTCTTGACAGAAAACCAGTGAAGAAAATGCCTCCATGGGCGTGTAGAAGAAGAGAAGAAAGAGAGAAGTTGTGTATTAGTTAATTTGATTTCCAAAATCAAATAATAAACATCTACAAAATTTGTGTAAAAGCTTTCCAAAAGTCAACACAATTTTTGGCTCTAAAATAGCATTAAATGCTAGCCATCAACTTCCATCAATCAATCCATCAATCAATCAAATAAAGTGACAAGTTGTCACATCACTCAAAGTGACTAATGATTTGATGCTTGATGAGACTAGCGATTTGACGCTTGATTTGACTTGCGTGCCGCACTCGAATTCGAAATGCAAATGCGTTCGCAAACAATGTCGGGCTCGGGTTCGCTAATTCCAAATTAACAAATTTTTCGTTGCGACGCAATTAAATGATTATGCCTAGCGAAATCACTATTCACATCGCTAACGAATTAATTCTAAATTAATTCGTTCGTCGGAATTAAAATCTCATTTTAATTCCGCGTCGAAATCAAATTTCGTTTAATATATCGAATATATTAATTAATCGATTAATTCCAAATTAATCGTTCTCTTTCTTTAATTGATATTTTATCCCAGATAAAATATCTCCGCAATTAATCCCAGATTAATTTTCTCTCTTATCTTATTAATCCCAGATTAATTAAAAGTGCGAGCCATACGTCATCGGTGAATCTTCGAGAAGCGACCCATGAGATCCCCGGATATGTTGGCAGTAAATTCGGTCGTCGGACTATCTGAACACGTAAGTACCTCGTACTACGTTTATACCGATTTACAAGACAAGGTTGGCTTCTAGAAAAGCACCATGCCTACCCAATTCTCCAGAAATATCCTTACAAGATTAAATGATCTCTATCAGGCGTAGTATACGTAGTATTGCGTATTTCTGTCCAGTATCGGATGATCACATGCAAAGCCTGGGGCAAGTACAGTGTCTGCCCCGTATGAAGCATATATCGGATGACAAGCAACTAGTCTCTTTAATATCGGATAATCATGACCAAGTCATATTATCCCGACGGTTGCAACCTTTTTAGAGAACCAGTTCTATATCCCTACGCGATCATCATCTCCATATGACTGGAGTGACACTTCCGTCTTGACATCACACCCAACACACTACGATTCTCAATATACCCAGCATTGGTGTACACAGAACCTGTTAAAGCCCTGGACGACCGCAACCAAAGTATATTGATTGTCGCATGTATTAGCGGTGCAAGTCTCAAGTTAAGACCAAATACACCTACCCTGATTTCAGATTTCCATAGACACATAGTCATACTACCAATGGAATTCCGAGGGGGTCTATCCAGAGCGAAGCTGTTTCCCGTACCATCGGTAAAACACAACCTCCTATTACACTTGCATGATTATCCTATACCCAAATATATGAGGACTATGCTGTTGTGCCCTTACAATGCGCACAAGTGTAATACTATTCTTTTACGTATTCATCGATGTCCAATATCGATAATACTCTGACTATGAATATTTAATGATTTATCCTTCGTGGATTGATACTGTCTCATATCATTCTCAATCCAGGAACAAATCACAGGGACCTCCTATCATTTATATATCTAGGTGATCTAATCACAAATGATAAGAGTGCAATCTCCTTTGTCACATAGATAATTTGTACAACAACACCATTATAACAGTTTCCAATTTTAGGTACACACATGAAGGGTAGTTCCTAAACTCAGGTATCTACGATTAAAATAGCGACTTTCGTCCCGTTTCCAATTCGTAGATAAATCTCTATTGAAGTCAGTATCCTATTCAAAACAGATTCTGAACATCAATACATTATGTACCACACTAAGTATCTAAAATCCAATTTTAATACTAGTAGTGAACATAATTTTGACAAACATATTTGAAGTCAGAGCCTTGCTCGTCTTCATTTCCTTCATGTCTGCTTTGTCCAAACAGCAGTCACGCTCCGCGATCCCGTTTGCCACAATTTAGGCAAACATTTTTGGGATATGTCATTTATCTTCCTAAAAGATTATAATGATTTTGCCTTTACCCTTTTCATACTCCAGTAGCCTTTGGCCAAGCCTCGGGTTTCTAGAATATCGAAGTAAGGTACGCCTTGCGCTACTTGCCTAATTGTAAACTTTGACTTTATCTCCTTGAGAATAGTCATTAACTCTCCAAGAGTTAAGTATTGCAATTTAGTACTTCTAAGATTCTAAAGATAGATTCTTTGAAGATCCTTCAATTTCATTATCATACTTTGAGGATCTAATCCTTAGTTCTGATTCAGAAATTAAGGAGTCTACTGCGACAAGCTAAATGGATTAAGCACTAAAGTTATCATCACATAAATCTTCCAAAGATTATGCTCTACTATTTGCTTAACTCCGGGCTAAGGCCTAATGTGTTATTTTATCAAATAAAGTAACTTATTAGTTTTTCCAGGACCATCCTGAAATTATTCCCAATTTGAAAATTAAAACCATTTAAATACATTTTCCCCAGGATTATGTTTTAAATGTCAATCTTTCAATTTCTATCTTGATTTTAATAGTCCAACTATTTAATCAACGATTTCGGTACTATTTATTATAATGATTACAATAGTCCAACTATTTAATCAACTATAATTTAATAGATTAAAATCAATTATATTGATTACTATAATCCAATTATAAAATCAACTATAAATGAATAGTTTGAATATAGTCCAACTATTTATTAAAACAACATTTAAATATTAGTCCAACTAACATTTAATTTATATGACGAACGATATTTGATTTGAGCGCGTATGGCAAGTAATTAAATGAATATTGCAAATTCAATTCTTGCCTCCCACTATTTTTCGGCGAGCCTCTAACCCTCTGTCGAGTACTCCGGAAACCGTGTTTCCCAGTGGGCTAGGATCCCTTTAAATATCACACAATCTTGACTTTGGCCAACAAATTGTATGATAATTAACTAGGTAGATCTCTAAGATAGATTGGATCCAATCCAATTCCTAGATCCGGTAGGGGGACATCCAAGTCCGAAACATATATCTTATATATGCCAATACATCCAATGTATTACCTAACCTTTTTCCTCTGAATCAACTAAGTCTTGGCTTTGGCACAAAAACTTAGTGATCCCAGTTAAGCGCGACTCATTGACCATGGAAAGCTTCGTAATCAATGTCGATGGACAAGAGTGGTCTTGACTTTGGCCAACAAACCACAACATGGACAAGACACCAATATAGAACAAAGCCTTCGTGATTCAAACACATCCTTGATGGACAAAGGCCTTGACTTTGGCCAACAAGCCAATGCCAGTCTCGGATCTTGAGTGAGAATCACTCAATGGAAGGAAAGACGCTTAATATTTTGTGAGGGTTTTTCGAGTGCAAATTGGCAACCAATTTATTATCTTTGTTAAGGTCTCATCATCATACACCCTTAAACATGCATTCTAAAGACATAACAAAGCGCGTATAAATAAAGTAATAATGATATGCGGATGGATACTTTACACATTGATCCTATATCAAATCTCTCACTTTCTCTCTCCCGCTAGCACATGTATTTACTTCTACCTGTTACACTACACTTCTAAAGAAACCTCATTTACATTGAGGGGAATAGGTGAGAAGATAGTACAAAGAGTAAGGAGGTAATAAGGCTGGACACGCAGGTCCAATTAATAAATCAAATTTATTACAATTTCCCAAATTGTCCCACCCACCTAATATCCATCTGATATACATTATTCATGCATCGCAGCCATGTTTTCACACAAGCATGTTATCAGCCAATCTAATCAAAATAATTAATCTGATAATTAGTGACCATCCAATGTTCAAACAACGATTTGATTTTGCGCGAGTCAAACTCGTTTTGCAAATAAGTACTCAAAGTATGAATTCTCGAATTAAATTAAACTACATCATTAAATCCAATTTAATATGCATTCAATTCTAATTCGCATATTTAATTCCAAATTAATCGTAACGGGTCTCAAAGCCCGTTTAACGTCTGACGTCAATTTAATTAAAGCCCAATGGGCTTTTAATTAATTTCTTAAGGCGTGGACTTTTGGTCAACTCGGGTCAAACCGAATAACCAAAATCCAATCCGAGAGTTACCCATAAGCCCAGAAATCAATTTTGGCCCATTAGGCTCAATTATACTTTAAAGGTCCATTAAGTCGCATTTTGGCTTTATGGATGCGGTTTTGGGCCCAATTGGATCCAATCCATTTGGCCTAAACCCAACTTGGTACAACCAAGCCCAATAAGCCGAAAAACAACTTAACAAGCCCAATCCAATTTTAAAGCCCAACATAATTAAATTACAAAAATTCCAAATTCCCAATTTAATTACATAAAGTGTATTACACAATTAATTACCCAATTAACATTTCTAAAATATCAATTAGCCTAATTAATCATGCTTAATTACATCAATTAGTGTCCAACACATTTTGATCAAAATCAAACCAAATACATGCTCAAAGTCTCGGCAATGGTGGGAAATTTATATCCGATTTTGGTTTCAATCCAATTAAATCCTCAATCGACATAAATTAACATTCCCGAATGATTTCCAACACATCCAATGATCAAAATCAAAAAAATAACCAAGACCATTAGGGCTTTAAACTCTCAGCCAACACCAAAAAATTTGGGCAAAAATGTTCCAAACAAAATTTCTTGAAATTGATCTAATCAATCTTCAATTCATCATGATTTAAGCATATTCAAACATCCAATTTAATCAAATCATGCTCAAAATCAATTTACCCAATTTTTAAGCCCTAAACATTTCATGCTTTAACCTTGCTCTAGATGCCATTGTTGGTCTATATTAAGGTCCCAAGATCATAAACAAGCATGAAATATGTGCGAATACAAATCAACGAAGTTGCGGAATACTCACATCGTTCGGTTGAGCGACGCGGCAACGAACGAAACTCAAAATCTGCTCACTGCAGCTCACGGCAGTGGACTGCTCCAAGCTCACTGTTTTGGCGTCCATGGATGTCTTCGTCAAGCTCCAAGCTTCGTCGAACGATTCCCGGCTCATAGGTGGAATACCCTATCACATTCGCATGTCTCTCGGAGTGCTATCTCTCTTGATTTTTGCCACAAAACCAAGCACTTTGCTTCCTTCATTCACGGTTTCTTGATAGAAAACCAGTGAAGAAAATATCTACACTTTTTAATGCGCTTTAACGACTTAGATTCCAAATATAATCTTATCGGTTCTCAAAGCCCAACTAACATCCAATGTTCATTTAATTAAAGTCTGATGGGCTTTCAATTGATTTCAAAAGGCATGGGCTTTGGTTAATATGGGTCAAACCCAATTACCAAGCCCAATTAAGGAATCACCCTCATTTTCCAAGAAAACAATTTTAGCCATAAGGCCCAATTAAACTTTTAAAGCCCATTTATTACATTTGGACTTAATGGAATGATTTAGGCCCAATTTGGATCCAATCCAATTGGCCTAAACCAACTTGGCCCAACCAAGCCCATTATGCCCAAATATAATAATTTCAAGCCCAATTCAAAATCAAGCCCAATTAACCAATTTTTAAAATTCCAAATTTTATAATCCAATTAATTAAAGTGTAATACATCGATTAATTACCCAAATTAATATTTCCAAAATACAATTTAACTAATTAATTATGTATCCAATTATTCAACTAATGTCCAACATTCTTGAATCAAAAAATCAAGTCCATTACATGCCATATGGTTCTCGGCTTTGGTTGGGATTTTTGTCCGAATTCATTTTTCAATCCGATTGAATTTTAAATCGACATTCCCAATTCGTTTCAAGTCATCCAATGATCATCAAAACAAAAAATTCCAAGACCCTAGGGTAACAAGAACATTCGCCCAAGCCTAATGCTGGGCAAAAAATTGATCCAATCAATCTTTCATGAAATTGATCCAATACAACCTCATTATATCAACATATAAGCATACTCAATCAATCAATTTTATCAAATCATGCTCACATTGATTTTACCCAAATTTTACCCTAATTCATTTCATGCTCATTTTGGCTCATAGATACCATTGTTGGGTTTCTAGGTTTAATCCCAAGATCAAGATAAGCATAAAATCATGAATGAATAACAAAGAAGAGTGGCGGAAACACAATTACAATGATCGGCTTTGGATGTGTTGATCAACAAAATTTGCTCCTCCAAGAACACCAAGGATTCGACCAAGAGAAGTCCACAAGCTCCAAGCTTTGTTTTGATTTTCCAAGCTCTCAAGTAGGTTTCCCTAACACCTTGATATGATCCTTGAAGAGTGCTAGCCCTTTGAAAAATTTTGCAACAATATTCTTCAAGTTCTTCCTTCAAATTCGGTCAAGAAAAAGAAAGAAAATGGGAGAGTATTTTGGCTTGCTACATTCGGCCAAAGAGAGAAAGTGAGAGAGGTTTTTTTTTGTTTTTAATTTTGTTTCCAAAACAATAATAAAAAACAATTACCAAAGTTGGTATATGCTTTACAAAAGTCAAAGCCAAAATTTTGGCTCCAAAATCTCAATAAATGCTCACAACCACTTCTTTCATGAATAGTGACTGCATGTCACTCACCAAAAATGTGATAAGACATCTATCACTAAAGTGACTAGTGATGTGACTCGCGATGTGACTTGTTGGCACCACTTGATTCAAAATGTGAATGGGCCTGCAAACACTTCTGGGCTCGGTTTCGCTAATTCCGAATTAACGAACTTCCATCGCGATGTAATTAAATAATTATGCCTAGCGAAATTACTATTCACGTCGCTAACGAATTAATTCTAAATCAATTTGTTTGCCCGAATTAAAATATAATTTTAATTCCACTTCGAAATCTAATTTCGTTAATATATCGAATATATTATTTTGTCGATTAATTCCAAATTAATCTTTCTCTCTCTTTAAATAGTACTTTATCCAAGATAAAGTCTCTCCGCAATTAATCCCAGATTAATAAAGTTCGAATCATACGTCATCTGTGAATCTTCGGGAAGCGACCCAAGAGATCCCTGGATTTGTTGGCAGTAAATCCAGTCGTCGGACTATCCGAACACGTACGTACCTTGTACTACATTTTTACCGATTTACGGGACAAGGTTGGGTTCTAGTAAAGCGCCATGCCTACCCAATTCTCCAGAAATATTCTTAATTGAATATACGATCTTTATCAGGCGTAGTATACCGTAGTATTACGTATTGCGATCCAGTATCGGATGTCACGTGCAAGGCCTGGGGCTGGAATAATGTATGCCTTGTACGAAGCACATATCGGATATCAAGCAACTAGTCTCTTTGAATCGAATAATCATGACCTTGTCATATTATCCCGATGGTTGAAACACAATAGAGAACCAGTTCTGAATCCCTGCGTGATCATCATCTCCATATGTTTGAAGTGATACTTCTATCTTGACATCACATCCAATTCACTACGATTCTCAATAAACCCAGAATAGGCGTACACAGAACCTATTAAAGCCATGGACGACCAAAACCAAAGTTTACCAATTGTCACAAGTACTAGCAATGCAAGTCTCAGGTTAAGACCAAATACACCTACCCTGAAGCGGACTCCCATAGACACATATACATACTACCAATGGGATTCCGCGGGGTCTATCCAGAGCAAAGCTGTTTTCCGTACCATCGGTAAAACACAACCTCCTATCACACTTGCATAAGTATCCAATACTTAAATATATGAGAACTATGTTGTTATGCCCTCACAACGCGCACAAGTGCAATACTAGTCTATTCCGCATTATCTATGTCCAATCTCGATAATACTATGACTAGGGATATTTAATGATTAAACCTTTATGGATTGATACTGTCTCATATCATCTCAATTTGGAACTAATCATAAGGACTTCTATCATTTATACATCTAGGTGATCTAATCACAAATGATAAAAGAGCAATTTCCTTTGTCACATAGTTAATTTGTACAACAACACCGTGTTCTGTATAAATAGTGATGATATGGGTCATTATTGTCCAACATGCCTCAGACGAGATAATCCTGATGGCTAAACATATTTTCGTCCTCAACAGATGCTTTGTGTCGAAACCAGAGAACCTTCAAAGTACTTAATACACTCAAATCCGCTAGTCTGAATGAGTGATCTAAACTAGACTCCTTGTGTGAGTGTGCCAAGGCTCTTTTGCAGCTTAATCCTTAAGTAAGCCAACTCGATGATTTTGTCTCGGAGAATTGGATTAGTGGGTCTAACCAACCGAGATGTCTTGATCATAATATGTGATCACGTCCTCGTACTCAACATGATATGGTTTCCTTCTTTTTTCCTTTTGTCTATTTCTTTTCTTTATTTTCATTTTGAACTCTCTTTTTCTCTTTTCTTTCTTTCTCTTTTTTCGACACACCTACCCTTTAAGGTAGCATTTCTCCTCATGGTGGTCCTAATACTCGCCCATGGGTAGCTTCACGCTTATCAGTTATATGTGGTCTATTTTTTCATTTTCTTTTCAGACACTTTTTCTTTGTTTCCAACCATATCATATATCATAGCATACATAAACCAGGATGGACATCTAGGAAAACGGTCATTCACTGATCCGCCATCTCTTCGACTAGTCATCTCGCCGACCACTCAGACTTCTACTGCTAAAATCCCATAATCAAGTGATCGTGAGTCCAGCCAAGATCAACCACTCAGAATACCGGATGAAAGCACAACTCGCACTTATCGTTTCTAAGGTTTCTCCCTACAGCAAACAATGGCATCACCGGACATATGCCTAACCATCAAAGACTTGTCTTTTTTTTTCACTTAACTGGAATTCTTCAACCGCTAATAATGTGGGCTTCGCCCGCTGGGATTCATTCTAAAAAACTGCTGGTAGTGCGGGCATCAACCCTGAGGGTTCATTCCCAAAACTGATGATTATGTGTGGGCCTTAACCCTGGGGATCCATTTCTGAAAACTGTCGATACTGTTTTGTTGCTCTCAGCTTGCCTGTATTTTTCCGCTTTTCCTTCTTTTCTTCGAGACCTGTGAACACAAACAAAACAACAGAATAAAAACCCGTGCATGTGATGTGTATGTATGCATGTGGGGAAGTACTTCATGTTCCTGATGGGTTAGACCCTCATTGTGCTCCTTGGCGCCATGTGTCTGCGCATGTCTCTGATCGCCCCTAGGTCTGCTTATAGTTTCCTCATGCCGCTTCTCTTCTGGTGATTGTGCAGTTCTCTTTTGTCTGAAACCTGTAAACACAGAACCAACACAAAAATTACAAGTACGTTACATGTATGCATGCATGCATGGATGAATTTCTTATCCTGTGGGTTAGGTCTTCTGCCAGTTCTCCCAGTAACTGCTCTGTCTCTTCTTACTTAGGTGAAATATTGCTTCAGTCTGTCCACGTTGATTGGCTCGGTGAACTCGTTCCCTTCTAAGTCTCACAGTCTCACTGCCCCGTTTCCTATTACCTTCTTCACTACGTATGGTCATTCCCAGTTAGGTCTGAACTTTCCCCCCGGGTCGGTCATCGACGGCTTTGACTGTTTAAGTACCAGATCACCCTTTCTGATCTTAGTAGGACGCACATTCTTATTGAATGATCGAGCCAACCTCTTCTAGTATAACTACATGTGACATAAGGACTTTATTCTCTTCTCATCGAACAATGTCAACTGTTCAAACCTCTGCGAGGCCCATTCAGGCTCAGGTAATTCTGCTTCTGCTAATACCCGCATAGACTATATCTCGACTTCCACTCGCAGTATTGCTTCCATTCCATAAGCCAGAGAGTAAGGCGTGGTCCCCGTTTTTGTTCTCACAGAAGTTCTGTATCCCCACAGGGCGTACGGTAACTTATCGGCCCAATCTTTGTAATTCTCCATCATTTTGGCTAACATCTTCTTTATTGCCTTATTGGCTGCCTCGATAGCCATATTTACCTGTGGTCTATACGGTGATGACTTTTGATGTTCTATCCCATATCTATGTAACATTGCCTTCGTTTCTCCTTGAAACTGTACTTTGTTGTCTGTTACTACATGATGCGGTTTTCCATATCGACATATGAGGTTCCGGGCTATGAACTTCGCCATCTGCTTTGCTGTAACGTTGCGAAATGACTCTGCTTCCACCCATTTCGAAAAGTAGTCTGCTGCTACTACTATGAAACGATGTCCATTCGATGCATTCGGTCGAATTTCTCCGATCATGTCAATTCCCCATGCTAAGAAAGGCCACGGCTTTGATAGCCCATGCAAATCTGTGTGCGCCAAATGGTTCAAGTTACCGTGCGCTTAACAATCGTGACAATGCTTTATAAGCTTCACGCAGTTAGCTTCCAGGGTCAACCAGTAGAAACCTTGTCTTACTATCTTGCGGGACAAATTCAACCCATTCATGTGTAGTCTACATACTCCGGCATGTAATTCTTCCATCACCTTCTGAGCTTCTTCTTTTCTCAAACACTTCAGCTGAATGGCGTTCGCTTGTCTTTTGTAGAGTTCTCCCTTCAAACTCATATATTGAGAAGCTAACCTCTGAATGGCTATCCTGTCTTTTCTGCTTGCTTCTTCTGGGAATTCCCCCCGCTCCAGGTATCTCTAAATATCGTCATACCAAGGTTTCCCGTCGTTGATCTCTACTTCTAATATCATTTCTATCTCGTAAACAGGTCTGCTTGCTGTTGTCAATACTAAAGGTCTCATCACCAATTTCTCCGGGTTTTCCCAAGTTGCTGCTAGTGTGGCTAATGCGTCTGCCATTAAATTCTCTTCTCGCAGCAATTGCTGGAACTTACAATCGAGGAGGGTCTGTGCCAGATTCCTGAGGCGAAATAGGTAGGGTTTCAACCGTTCTTCCTTCAATTCACATTCTCATTGCATCTTTCGGACTACCAACATCGAGTCTCCGTAAATTTTTACATTCATAGCATTCAAGGTTATCAATGTCGTTAATCTGAAGGCGCATGTTTCATACTCGGCCATGTCATCATCAAAGATAGGGATATCATCACTCAATCTGTTCAGAGGTTCATCACGCCTCTCATTCTCAGAGCCTCCCCCAGCTTGGGGCACAGCCATATTGGCCACAGCGGCGGTCAAAGCTTGCAGTTGCTCGGTAACCATATTGGCCACAGTACGGGATACCTCGTTCTCTGATTCGCTCATGTTTGCTGACGGCTTTTTGACGAATCTTCCCTATTTCCTAACCCAACGGGTATCTATGATGGTTCTTAATACACAGGGGTTAACATGATGCATGTATGCATAAGATGCATGAGATGCGTGCGATGTATGGAATATATAAGTCGGCCCATTATCATTTTAAAGTATTCAGTCATACTATTGCGCTGTGCAAACTTGTCCCAGTTGAAAAGGCCCAACAGGTTTACACTTTTGCGATAACATGGCTAAACAACTTCAAATGATAAAATGCCTAAACACAAGATGGCCCACTGGCATTTTAGAAGCTTTTGGCTCAATTGCCATTAAGCACAGACTCGTCCCAGTTTAAATGGCCCAACAAGCCCATACCTCATGACAAAAAGTCCAACTGAATCCAAATGACGATGGTCCTAAACACAAGCATAAAGGGATAGTTTTTATTAGTCCTACAACTACAGTTCATGTGCGGGTTTATAAGGGAATAGACAAAGGCTCCCGCTGACGAAGGATTGCCTTAACTAGGACTCCCCACTCAAGGGTTCGAGCGACCAAGTGAGCGCACCTTTTTTATACCTTAAGGTACGTGCCAACGAGTTATGGTACGTGACTAACTGTCAAATGGATTTCCTATTGTAGATTCCCCAGAGGGAGGGTGGAGCGAACTCTCTTAAATAGCCAAGCCTCTTAGGCTCTTATCGCCTTGGTGACAGGAATAAACAACAAGTCCTCCAAATTAGTCTGTCACAGTGAGCTGCGGGTAATGATTATTTAGTTGTCTTCACAACTTTTCCTTATAGAAAGGTAGTGAATGAAAGAAGACACCAAACCATTACCTAGCTTTAATAATGCCTTTGATTAAAACCCTTCAACCCACAGTAGACATGGTTAACTAAAGCACAAATCACAATCATTACAAGACATTATTTCGGGGCCGATTCTCTATCCCCAGTGGAGTCGCCAGTCTGTAGGACACAGAAATCGGCGACATCGTTCTAGGCTCGCGGCATAGTCATGAGTACGGAGTAGCCCACGGGGGAACTAAATCGGAGAAATAAAATGTAGTCGCCACCCAGTGTGAACTGGGAAAATGATTTAAGGCCGCACTCACCCCTCGCAAGGGAAGACCTCAAAACGTTGGGTTCGGAATGGTCCATTACTTATGCCATTTGTAATGAAAAGATTTGTGCAATAATCTAACCAAGTCTGCGCAACATATATTCCCAAGAGTATCCTACTCCTAAGTTCACGAGCATGAAAATAAAACCTATATCTGAGTTTGCATATAACCTATGTTTAAGTTTGCATGCATAAAAGTAAGTCGTTATAACTGCAAACACACAATAATCTCATGAACATATTTAATTATAAAATGCGAAAAATAAATAACAACCTAAACATAAACATAAATCAAATTCCTAATGCAAAAGAAATAACTAATCATGCTTGGAAATAACCAACTAAATCATACATAAAAAATAAATAACATACTAAACGACTACATCATGCTTAGAAAAATAAATAACATACTAAACGACTAAATCATGCATAAACACAAGGTTGGACGAAACGAAATATGTGTGTCTCTCAAGCGGTATGTGGCATTGTATCCCAAGTACAGACCGCATTACCGTCCATTCGGATTCGGCTACGGAATTTACGTCTGAGTTTACATCCGATATACCACACGAGAGAACACATATTCCATTTATCTGAAGGTCATATCATACATCAATCAACAATACTCATGCGAAGTAAAATAAGAAGATAAATAAAAAAATAAAGGAGAATAAATAAAAATGGTGCCCTCAGGTCTAACCTCTTAAGTCGTCTCTTGGAAGTGCGCTATGCGGTTGTCGGAAGGGTTAATGCTATGTACCTTTTCCGATTTACTGGTTCGTTGTTTTCCTTCGTTGCCTCGCTGTTTTGGGCTGTTGTTTCCTCTATTTTTGCTGTATTTTCTGGTCGTTGTGTTTGGTTACTATTTGAGGTAATCGGGGGCTGTTTTGGGGTTATTTTGTGCAGTTTTTGAGACTGTTTTTGTTACAGTTTTTGATGTTCGGGTTGTGTAGTTTTTTGGGACTATTTTGTGATATTTTTGGGGTGCAATTTGCGGGTTTAATGGTGCATTTTGGGTACAGTTTGTGGGGTAATATAGGGGCTGATTTGGGGAATGTTTGATGCAGTTTGCGTGGATTAGGAGCTGCTTTGGGGTTTATTTTATTTGGTGAATCGGTGGAAGAGAAGCGAGATGAGAATAAGGGTTTCGATTTATGAGTTTTTGTCCGTTTGTG